>CAJHQP010004719.1:0-52472 GCA_905132765.1 Moricandia arvensis | reverse complement strand
TTTGAATTTATTAAATTTTATTGGTTCAAAATTTATGGAAAATTGTTATATTTTTAAAAATTAATGCATCGATAGTTAAATATTTTTTTCTTAATATATGTGAAAATTTTTAAAATATATATTATTAGAATAGAGGGAGTATAAACTTAACATAAATTAACCAGTCATAAATAATACAATAAAATATTAATACTTAATCAGTTTTCAATAAAATTACTTCAAAAATATCAAATCATTTTAGTATTTTGGAACATTAAATCTTCTCTAAAATATCTTACACTATGGAATGAATAGTGTATATGTTACTGAAAATATGATTTGACTATAAATTGTGGATTAAGTTAAAGTTTTAACTTTTTTTTTTAATATAACATTGTCTTCATGAATAGGATAATAATATTTTTTTTTCTATTTTCTCCAAAAACTCTTTGCACAATTTACCTAAGCTGCTCAATGAATTTATTACACAGGCCTATAATATATACAAAATTAGATAGTGTTCTGAGCCGTCCGCAGAGTGAATTAGTTTATTATATTTTTTGTTTTACGTTGTACTAAGAGATTTGTCGTATAGCTTTTTCTAGGGATTGATATTCAGATATCTGTTCAGATTCAGTTGATCTATACAGATTTCAGATTTAGAGTTAGAAATTTAAATTCGATTTGGATATTTACAAATTTCTGTTTAAATTTGGTTCGAATCATTGCAGATTTTGTTCCGATTTGAGTTGGGGAACGCATTTTAATGTAATATTTTAACAAAAATCCAAATATACTTAAGTTCTCAAAATCCGAAAATAAAAATAATAGAAACATAAATTTGATATGTACCAAGTAAAATTAGTGAATATCCGTTTTCGTTCTTAGATTTGCAATTATAGTAATAATATTTTCAAGAAAAGAAATATGCATATAACCTAAATTATAATTTCTGTATCAAAAATAATTACATAATTATAAGTATATACACATAATATATTTAAGGGAAATTTTTTCTCATATTACTATAGCAAAGCTTTTTAAACCAAAAGAGTCCACAATGAGGAAAATGACAAAATATGTTTCAATACAAAAAATAAAAAATTTCTATGTTTAGTTCATAGATATTAAATATACATAATTATGTAAATAAATAATCGTAATAACAAACCTTTTAGTTTAATTTTTAATTCAATTTTTGAATGTGCTTTATTCATTTAAAAAAATGTTTTTCAAAATTGTATTTTGAAATTCAATAATTCTTATTGAAACTATTTAAAAAATTATTTAAATTTAATATTTATTTATATTTTTAATCATAAACACCCTCCCCCTCTCCCCCCCCCCCAAAAAAAAAAGAAAAAAAACACCCCTCAAATCTAAGGGTGTTTTTGAAACATAACATAACATTTTAAGTTAATCCTAAAACTAACCTCACTTTTCTGTCAACAGTATTGAGCCATGATCTTCCCATACTTCATTAGTTTTTACAAATATTTACAAAATTGCTATTATAGTTTAATTTTTTTTTCCGAAAATAACAACAAACAAAAAAACACTTAAATACTTATTCTTGTTTACAACAATGCCACATCATCAATTTTTTCCAACCTCTATGAATAACCATTTTTAAGCTCTTAAAGCTCAAAAATTTCAGTTTCCATCCACTTTTTCTTAATTCTACACAAACAAATTTTCATTTCCTCTTGTATCTTCTTCACTTTCATCTAAAAACTCCCATAACTTTTATTTTCACAAACATAAATTTCATATTTTCGTGACTCTTTGATATGACCTATTTATTAGCAGTTTTAGGCCACGTTTTAGGCTCTATTTAGGGTCTATTATGTGTGTCTAGGATATTTTTTGGAGTATTACAGGTCCAGGAACGTTTTAGAGAAATATAGAGATACATGGAGCTTTTGGAGCATTCAGAAGAGAAAAATCCGTAGCTGACTATTTGTGGAGTCGAAGAACAAGCCTCTCGTCGATGGACGACACAACCTTGGAGTCGACCAATGTTAAAAGAACAAGGTCGATCGATGTCGCACACTTGCCATCGATCGACATCCAATTCATAGACAGTCGATTTAAAAGCCCAAGTTAGAAGACAAATGACAAGAATACCTTTAACGAGTTTTGACCTAAGTTATAGGGTTTTTATATTTATACTTATGTATTGAGAGCATGCAGTGTGTGCAAGTGCAGGCAAGGCTTGACACAACTTACAAAGCCTTATAGTTTTAGGATTTTTTTAGGGGAGAAGATTCATAACTCGTTAGAGAGATTTGTATTGGAACCCAATATTTTATCTATGCATTATATTCAGAGTATTGTTCTTTCTTTGATTTGTCTGAGTAGTCATCAGCTAGATTTAAGGTTGAATGATAGCAATCATGGATTATCCTAAAAGTAGGATTTCTAGGTTAAGTTAATATCGATCAATTGAGTTGTGCTTAATGCTTGCATTCTAGAGTAGCTAACTAGGATCTCAAAAGTACGATATGGACGACTACAAGAGTAGGTTCTGTGTCAGAATAGACTCCATTGAACTAGGCTGTTAGGCGCATGCGAGAGTTGGTTTAATAAGTCTGGTGAACTTATCAAATCTTGTTCACTTCCTTTTGATTTCACCGTCGATCGACATCAGACCTTAGCCGTCTATCAATGGTCTTTCCTTTTGCTCGCATACGAGAGTTGAAGTTAAAAGGGTCAGAATAGTTAATATTTGACTTCTAGCATATTTACATTTCCGTTCTTCCTATCGACTATAATCCATTAGGATTGAAACCCTAGATCTAGCATATTTACATTTGCATCAAGTTAGTTTATTAGAATATTTCCATATTTCCATTATTAGCATATTTCCATATTGAATCTCTAATTCTTGATAAGGAATATTTCCTTAACTGATTGTTTGCCACCAATATATATATTTACCTAGTTTAATCTTTAGAAATAAGAAATCTATTGTGTGCTATTGCTCTCTGTGGATTCGATCCCTAAGTACTACACCTAATCTCTTTTGGCAAGATTACTATTTGTGTGTTAGGACTAAGGTTACTTTTATAGTTAATGGTTTAGGATATTCATACCCTGCTAGATCGATAAAAACACGCATGTCACTCTTCAGTAAAGAATCATCAAAACAACTTTTTTTTGCTCATATTTGAAGTTTGGGTGGTGGAAAAAGTTGGAAACAAGCTTACACAAGAAAAATGTAACTATTTACATGGTTTTCTTCATTATTCAGATTTGTGTCGCGATAATAGACTCTTTTGTATGTCTATGCTTGTATGTAGATGTACTTTGTACTCTTCTTGTCAACGCACATATTAATTTTGCAATTGACTAACTTTTCACTTTTCATAATAGACTTCATCGAAAATCTGCATCATGTAGATTGTGCCGAAAGTCTGCAAAATGGTCAGTTTTGTATTTGACCAAACTTTGAAGTTTTGAATAGGTTAGTTTTGTGTTTGACTAAAATGTTAAAAGATTGACCAAAATTAACTAAAATATAAAGTTCATATGCAGTATACTAATCATTAAAAAAATGTAGACTGCATATAAAGTCTACTATTTTATTTTGGTCAAACACAAAACTAACACGTCAGATTTGAGAGTAGACTTCATATGAAACCTACACATTGTAGATGTCTATTTAAATCTACTTGTAGAAATTCAAACTTGGTCAATTCAAAACTAATCTCTTTCAGAAAAATTAAAAATCTGGACTAAAAAGAAAGTATACATTTGAAAATCATATACTTGGTGAATTTGGGTCCTTTGCAAAACAAACATTTTTAAAGTGTGGACTAAATAGGATGTCTTCTCGTATAAAATCACATTTTTTTTTTCAAATGCAGAAGATAACCTGTAAATTTTGCATCGCAAAAACTAACCCAAAAGTAGACTTATATGACAGTCTACATGCGTAGACTGAAAAACAGTTATACTATTTTGCAGACCTAGTATAGAGTCTACGTAGATTCTATTAAAAGTGCATTTGTGTATTATTGATCATGTTTCATGATTTAATTGTTTTACAGTGTGTTAGTGAATCTTAATAGTCTTGAATGAATTTCGAAAGTTAATATGTTATAATAAAGTAATTAACAAATTTTTAGTTTAACTATGTTGCTAACTAATAAGTGTAAACTTCTGCGACAATCTACATTTGTAGACTGTAGTTGAAGCCTACGTAAAAAATTCTATTTGTGTAGTATCCATCATGTTTTTTCACAATTTTATTGTTTCATAGTGTGTGTTAGTGAATTTTAATGGTATTGAACGAATTTCAAAAGTTAAAGGTTATGGTTATGGAAGTATCAATTTTTGAGTTTGGCTAAGTTGTTAACTAATGAGTTTAGACTTACTTAGAATTTTACTTCTGTATTTTTATTGGTTGAGGTATATACATGAGATATATTGGAAATTTTTTGTGATTAGTTTTACTCTTGAAACTTCTTAGAAAGTTATTATAGATTTTCTTGTTCTCGCATGTGTGTTAGGTATTGTTTTGGTTTATGATGGACTTGATTGTTTTGTTGATTAGAATATCTTGTGATAAATTTGATATTTAAAAAATATTAATATCCTATATGTGAAATAAAACTAAAATAAATGTTATATTTAAAGATTATGTATCAAAGTAATTATTTACGAGTATTTATAATGATAAATTATTATATTTGTCTTAGATTGCACCATCCACAATGAGAGATTTCAAAAATCACTCTGTGATTTAGCCTCTAGTGTAAACTATAGTGGATCTGTCGGCTAAAACAAGAGTGGTCCCTGTAGATTGGAATTGAGTTAGCCCGAGGGCAATTGCAACCGAGCAAGACATCAAGTTTACACTAGAGACTAAATCACAAAGTGATTTTTGAAATCTCTCATTGTGGATGGTGCAATCTAAGACAAAGCTATCGGGATCAGAAAGTTTGGCTGGAGTAGCTCCTTGAATAATAGCACTCACTTCCTCGGAGACCATAATTACTATGTTCTTGTTCACTGAATCCTCGTGACACTGCATCTTTCACATATTTCTTGATTGCAGATGACACATGTATAGCATCGCAAAGTGGCATCTCGACGATTAGTTTGTCGAAGTCCCTTTTGCATATCGCTCGATCCAATTGCTTCTTTGCTTTCACATTATTACCAGAGAAAAGGGATCTCTGCAAGTAAACCCCAGTTTTGACCAGTTCAGCTAATCTTGGATTGGGGGTTATGCGTCAATCGACTCTAGGTGCAGGACGTCGATCGACGGTTTGTTCGGACTGTCGATTGATTTTAGTTGCTGGATGTCGATCGATGGTATCGCGATCCTCTTCTTCTGTCTCTTTCGAGTTTGCTGGTAATTCCTCTAGGTCGTCAACGCGGTCTGAAATTATGGTTTCGGAAAGAATTTCAGGACTATGCGTGTCAATGTCAACATGAACAAGGTTTGATTTTTCTTTTTCCTCCTGCGCAATTCTAGTGAATTCATCAATATTGATGCCTTCTTTTGCGCTGGGAGTTAATTGTTTTCCACTACGTAGGGCTACAACATTAACATGACTCCTAGAATTGGTATCTGTCATACTAGGCATGACACTTTCTTCTCTTCTGATAGCCAGAGCGTTATATGCAACTTGGTTGTCGATCCTCTTAATTTGATCACCCAGAGTTCGAAATTTCTTCGTCATTTCCGAGTATAATAAGTCTGATTTATTGTCGACGTCGGTATCTACCCTACAATTTACTATGAATACTTGATCCATTCTTAATTTAGAATTTCTTTCACGTTCTTGCACAATTGCATCGGAGTTGCTTGAGAAACTACCAATGTTTTTCCCAAATTGCTGATCGCTTGAGATTATTGCCTCCGTGAATTCAACTCGTCTTTCAGTTTCGGCAGAAATATCATCCTTCTCGTCATTTTGTTCTGATTGAACGTGTTTTCCTAAGAGAGCCGCTACTGCAGCTAGAGTCTTCTCAACTTGGACAAGATGTTTCTCTTCTGCATATGTTGATGGTTCCTTCCTTTCAGTATCCTTCCTTCAAAGGCCTTACCTAAACTACATTCTCAATCAGTGTTTTAGCGTCTTTGGGATGTCGAGTACCGAAGTTCCCCTTGCTGGTTGTATCCAGGATAGTTTGATAGGCTTGGCTTAGTCCTCGATAAAAGGTGTTGATAAGTTGAGGTTTTGAGAAACCATGGTGTGGGCATGTGAACTGGTAGTCTTTGAATCTTGCACACGCATGTTTAAAGGATTCACGGTCACCTTGAAGGGGTGTCAAAATTTCTCTCCTCACATTCCAGTATCTCTCTTCGCTGAAGAAGTGATTAAGAAAAGCGTTTATGATATCTTTCCAGTAGTTAGGAATCCCGGTGGTAGCAGATTCAGCCACCTCATGGCTTCCCCTACTAGGGAAAAAGGAAAAAGCTTGCAACGGTTTAAGTCGTCAGACACTACGTCTTCTAGGAGCTCCATGTGATCATTCGGATGTTCAGTGCGAAAACCAGTGAACGGTTTCTTACTTAAATAGGAAATGTATTCAGCGTTAAGATCAAAGTTTCCTGTATGGTTATCTGGTAATCTGATAGTGGACCTATTGGAATAGGTTCTGTTGGGGTTTAAGTATTCCAGCATTGGTAGTTTATTTTTTTGATCTCATTTTGTTGAGATCTAGTATTTTGGTCATGGATTTCAGTTCCCTGTTTATTAATGACCTGGCTTCCTATGTTACGTTCATGATCATTTAGATCTTTTAAAACAACTTTCTCATTAATAAATTCAGTATAGGCGGACTTACCTGCTTCTGGCTGATCGGCATCGATTGAAGGCAGTAGCGGAGTGTCGCCCGACGTTGTTGGACTAAACACGATCGATGTTGAATGATCTCTGTCAATCGACGCTTGACGTCCATAGTTCATATTCTCTACAAAAGGTACATGTGTCATCAGGAATATGAAAAGAATAGGTTAGCAACAATAAAAATAAAAATCTAGACTATATCCTAAACTTAATCTAATGGCAATAAGAAAGAGTCCCCGGCAACGGTGCCAAATTAGATGTTGCTTTTATTATGCACTCTTAAATTAACCTTATGAACCACTCTACTCTCTCAAATAAGAGGTTCAGTGTAGTACTTAGGGATCGAATCCACATAGACTCTAAGATCACACAATAGATTTGTTGTTTCGAAATAAAGTTAGATGAAAGTATAGATTTATGAGTGATGAATCCTGGATTGGTT
This sequence comes from Moricandia arvensis, assembly GCA_905132765.1. Taxonomy (NCBI): domain Eukaryota; kingdom Viridiplantae; phylum Streptophyta; class Magnoliopsida; order Brassicales; family Brassicaceae; genus Moricandia; species Moricandia arvensis. The sequence continues at coordinate 45,245 of CAJHQP010004719.1, read as the reverse complement.
TGGTCTGTAAAGATTAATAAAAAGGATTAGACTTTAGATTAGGCAATGCAAACTAATGGATTATTAAGGGTTTTAGTGAAGCTTTTGTTCTGAACTCAAACTTAAGGTTTAGACTAAGTCTCTATCGCGAGTCTTAACGGAGTGTCGATCGACACTAATTCTAAACAGAGGCGATTGATATGTTTGATGTGTTCTCTAATTCTCTAATTCAACTTTCGTTTGTTACTAGTGTTTTAGACTGTTTAAGATATATTTGGGGGTATAAACAAGCTCTCGCTTGTGCTATAACATCCTATAATCTAAGGTTGAAGTGATCAAATTCAACTTAGTATTAAGATCTACTTAAACAAAGAACTAGTTAGAATAATCCTAACAATTCCATAATATTAGCAAACAATTAACTACCCTAGAAGAACCCTAAATCTAACAAAGACACTACTCAAACATGATTGAACTAAACATGATGAATAGATAAATAAATTGCATATAAAATAACAATAATGAAACAAGGGAGTTCATGATCTTAGTATGATAATCGAATAGATCTCTCTCTCCAATAGTAGCTGTCAAGGTTGCAAGTATCAAAGAGGTCTGTAAGAAGTGGTGTCTTGCAAGATAACTAGATAACCTAATCAATAGCCTAAAAATTGGCCAGAGAATTGTCTTGCAAATAGTAGAACATCTGGGCAGAATCGTGATTTCTTCAAAATTTAAGTAATTTAGCAGATGTGTTGACCGTCGATCAACACTCAAGGTGAACCGTCGATCGTTGGTCGTAACGTTTCTTTTTCGGACTTTGAATTCTTGGCTGAGTACTCTTCAATGCTCAAGAATGATCCAAAAACTCCGATCGCTTCTAATGAGTACCTGAACCGGTAAAGACTCTAACACAATACATATTGCATAATAAAGACTTCAAAACTGTATTCATATCGTAGGTAAAATCAGGTAAAAACCATGACATGTCAAATCCCTCAGACTTATCATTTGCTTGCCCTCAAGCAAAGGATAGAATTAATCAGAGAAGGGTTTGAAAACACAAAGACTTACCAGCTCCTTGGATCACTGTTTCACCTAAATTTTTATTGTAACCACATCTAAGTATTTCCATGTACTTTACTTTGCTAATCGATCTTCCATACCACAATATACCAGAAGCTATATGTAATACCTTATACTATCCTCATTTGAATACATAATATAAAGTGAAGGCTTTATTCTTGAGGGTATCGATCAAAGGACACATGGATTCTTCCTCAAGAAAGTGTCTGAACCACATGTAACCTTTCTAATCGTTTTCCTCTCTTTTCTTTCTTCTCTAAATCTTTTTATATCTCAAATTCAATGGACAGTGATGCTGATACAGTCCATCTTGCCATCTCATTTTCGATTTAACTAACAAAGTTGTAGGCGAATAGTGGGGTCATCGGTAATGTACCTACCCCTCGCTTCCAACGATGTCTGATCATTCCTTTGAATTAAAATAGTGGGGTCACATGTAATGTACCTTCCCCTCTGCATCTCAAGAACTCATCTCAATCTTTTTTTTCTTTTTCTTTTTCTTTTTGATGCTGAAAAATGTGAGAGGAGGATAAGAAGGTAAAGTATTTTACCTTTCAGATTTGCAGGAGGATTTCGATCCTATGCATACCAAGCCCCAGAACAAGCATATATAGTTACTTAGGTTGGAGGTTAGCTTTGTTCTTTCAGAAGTTTTTAGCAAGTGTAGGTGTTGCAGAAGAATCAATCTTCTTAGCTTTTCCATTCAAATATTATAGTTCTAAATACTGTCTGAAAGGGATTATTGTTTATTTTATGTTGTGTTTGAAAATGGGTTTATTTGGCGCATAGATAAAAAAATCAGATATAAATTAAATATTTTTTTTAAACAATTTATTCAAATCGGTTTAAGCATTCAAAATATCGTTCAAGACGCTCGCCTGATATTCTTGAATGATCATTCCTTTCTACATCTATCTCTTCTTATTCCATGGGGATGATCTGAAATGAAATAAGACTTCATCAAATTCCATTACCTTGATAGAAATGTGGTTTAATAATCTACAGGAATTCCAATACATAACATTCACACTTGGCTATCAGTTCCGAATAGGTGTCCTACTAAAGATTATATGTAAAGCTGGGGTCTCCAAAAAGTAAATTGTGTCTAATATGCAACAATGAAAAGAAGAATATAATCTTTGATAAATCATCAGTTCTATTCGTATTAATTTTCTCTGCCTTTACACCCCTTTTGTTTTCTTTCTAACATGAGTAGATTCAACAAAGACTTCAACATATACACCATTCTTAGGCATCTATGTTTTATTCCTCTGTCCAAAGTGAAGTTCTTTCAGTACCAGTGAATACGTAGTGCCCACCAAAGATACTGTATCCTTTCTTCACTCCCTGAAAACATCAAACATGCACTTTAAGAGTAATAGGCTGTTTAGAGCAATATAAGTATCAGTGATAAAACACTAATCACCGTGATTGGATATAACCTGAGAGAGTTTCGAAGAATTGGGATTTGGGATCGAGAGTCCCAATGATCTTAGTCAGTGTAGGTAAGAATCTGGAAAATTCCATCAACAGAGATTATATACATTAAAAACAACACCGATCTCTGGAATATAACAGATCAATGAGAAGAAGGGAGATTAAGAATTAGCCATAAAAGCAAATTAGATACCAGCAAATAGCTCGGACAACAGATTTTATTGCATGCATACTTCAATGGCACTAGAGCAATAAAGTCTTCTGATTCACATATCATCTACCTTTTCAGACTCATCTAACTCCGCTGCGCAGAGAGTATAAGTCAGATTCACCAACGGCAAATACGCTCCACCACTTCCATCACGAAGCAGCCCGATTCACTAATCAGAAACTGTATCCTCAGTTTCGTACAGCCGACCCATCTCTCTCCGGTTATAAAAAAGCAACATATAATAGAAACATAGTGATCTCCGGTTATAACTTTATTTTTGTCCAAGAAAAAGTGATCACTGTTCTAATATGGTTACTTAAATTTATTTGCGAAAATATATATATATATATATATATATAAAGAAAATAATTCAAATGATGGTATGTTCAGAAACTAAAATATAAAAAGTATGATGTTGTGGTTTCGGGGATCTAACCTGGTCATTAATACCTAAAATATATAGAATATCATAATTTATCTTGCTAATGGTGAGTTAAATAATTTTTGATGGTTATTTGTTGTACTTTCTCTTGATTTAAAATAACCTAAACATTTTACAATATTCATTAAAATAAATGATAGGGAAAATCTTTCAAATAGACTTTTTTGAAGTTTTTGTCACAAAATAAACTTTTTAAAAATGACCAAAATACATCTTTTTATTTAAATTTTTTTATTTTTTATTTTAAACCTAACCTCCAAAACCCCACCCTATAATTCTAAACCATAAGGCTAGATTAGTTAACCCAATGGGTATAAATGTATATTTACATCTTGTAATAAAGTTTATTTTGGTTATTTTTGTTCTTGAGTGTTATTCAAAAACATTTTTAAATCTATTTTAACGTATTTTTCTAATTGATATGTTTACGTACTTTTTTCTATCGTAACTCGCCTGTAGGGCAGGCCAAACCTTAGTTAAAATAAACTAACACAACATGAAGAAAATATATTAAAAACATAATACCTTTGCTTGTAGCTACGGGGTGAGTCAGATTTGACAAAATTCTTCATGTAGCAAATATATATATAGTGTTGGGCTAAAATCGATGGAAATTAATTTATTGTCACAATTGTTTAAAATATTGATTTAAATTAAGAAGGAAATTTATTTTGGTATGTCTGTAAACGGAAGGATATAGCATGCAAGAATCAAATTTTGTGATATATGATATGCAAAAACTCAAAGATTTAATTCTTTATATAGGTAAAAGTCCACGAATCAAACTGGATTTTATTCTAAAATTAAAGAATGCATATATGTTTAAGATAATCATATAAAGAAAAAATTGTCAAAATTCCAATTCTTTTCCCCATTTCTAAATATCACAAAAGGAAAGTTCAAGAATTTTGACTCATCTTAACTAGTTTTTTTTTAAAATAAAATAAACCAAACTAACCTTTTCTTTCAAAAACAAAAACTAAAATAAGAAAATGATTGTTCCGAATCGAAAAGCCAAACCGGAGATGATGAATCGACATAAAACATAGCTGAAAGAGAACTCTTCGCACCCCGTGTTAGCTTGTTCTTCAATGTGTTCTGTTATCTTGAGATATGCTGGATCTTGAAGGTAGGAAAGAAATACTTACTATGTCGAAATTCTTCCGTATATGTAGAGATAGCTGGCCATTCTTTCAAGTGTCGACAACATCTTCATCAATTGAGAACAACCTGTTGCAAAAACAATATCTGAGAACTGGGGGGGGGGTCTTCATACATTCCATAGCCCAAATCAGAGTTTCACATTCACCATGTAAAGGTGATAGAAATCGTCGGAGATTCATCGCCCCGGTCATCGTGTCATCAAACCATATGGTTCTGCAGAACCAGCCATCACCTTTGAACTTGTCTTGCTTCCTCCATGCCCAATATACATATCAAATTCTGGTATGCCCCGTAGATTGCCAGTCGAACGTCGGCTGGCTCGTTGGAAGATTATCCTTAACCCAAAGTTGCGCCTCAGCCCACAACGCCTCTTCTACCTCAGCTTTACGCAAAAATTTTCCTGGGGATTCCCAATTTTATTCTTATAAATCTTGTCATTGTGATTCTTCCAAATATACTACACTATCCATGGGAAGTAGCTAAAGTCATAATCTTTTGTAAGTCTCCAAAACAAATAATCCATACTTAAAAAGGTCGAAGAAGATGGAAAAATTCCCAGGTGTGAAGGGATCCGTGAGAGTGCCAAAGTTTGGAGTGCTTGTCGACATTTGAAAAGAACATGATGAATGGTATCCTCCTCTGCCCCACAAATACTACACCTTAGATCACATTTGATCCCCTGTGCCCTGATGATATTACATGTATACGCACACCAATTAACCTAATGTGCACACTAACACAGTTTAATGGTATGTCAATGTATCACTTTAGGATCAAATCCACAGAGACCAACGGTTACACCACGGTTATTTCAGAGTGGAATATATTAGCTAAGACAAAGCGATTTGGTTGATGTTTTATGTAATGAAAACAAATAAATATCAGGTTGAGAACTATATAAAAAATCAGGGAGATAAAGTGCTAGGTCTAGGGTGATGATTTCGGGAATCTAATGATCATGAGCCAAACATCTATTCAAGGAACTAAGAAAAACCATTCTTGAACTCAAATAACAAAGCAAGATTAACCCTCTTTCGTGCCATCAATCCATTTATCAAGCAGTCATAATATATAAACTTTCGTTTGAATCATAGAATGAAGATAAGCATTATGATCATATTCGATATGTTCACAATTCTCCTTAACATCGACTTTCATTAGGTAAGGAAAAATTGCCCATCCATGCTCTTTCTAGAAAACTAAAGCACTTTTGGTGAATAGATTCAATCTAAATAAGAGAAGTTGTCAATTTATTCTCAGCATTAAGATCAACTATCCATGGAGACATCGAACTATAAATCCTTATTTGTGTTAGCCCATATATTTACAATTCCCTAGCACCCTAAACCTAACAATTGACAACTCAGCCATAGTCGCATAAATCACAGAGTAAACATATGAAGAAGACATGATAAATGATTGCAATAGAATAGCAAAATAATTCAGGATTCTTCTCAAGAGTGTAGAGATCCTTTTCCCTTCACTCTTACAAAAGTTCAATATCTTTTCTCTCTCAAAATCTCTCCATGAAAGTCACGTGTCTGATCAAAATAATAAAAAACAATATTTTTGCAAGTCTGTTGCGGCCCAGGAGGAAAAGGGCTGATCCTTAGGTCAAATCCCAAAATATTGAAAACTTACTTAAAAATCTCAGTCTCTGGAGCGACTGCTCCATTTGAGAGAGGCTACTCCTTTTGAGAACAACTGTTCGATTTGAGAGCGGCCACTCCGTTCTGAAAATATCCAGTTTGTATTCTTTTCTTCCTCTTTTGCTCCAAGTGATCCATCTCCTATTCAATGAAATTTCAGAACTGTAATGACTCAAAAAGAATTAAAACGACTCGATAAAGACTGGAAACTGATACATGCTAAAATTACCCAAGAACTACTGATTACTCTCTCAAATAAGAGGTCCAACTGTATTACTTGGGGATCAAATCCACAAAGAGCGAGAGCACACAATAGATTTAATAACTGACTTAGTTAAGCTAGGCAATTAATAAGAGTTTAGAATAAGTAAATCAGGAAAAAGTTGGTTTCTAAAAAGTAAGGAAAATATCTAGATCTAGGGTTTTCAGGTAGCGAATTATAATGGATAGAAACCAAGGGGTTTTCAATCATAGAACATTAATTCAATTAGTAAAGATATTAATAGATATATCTATCATATGGGTACGCTCAGAGTCTACAACATTTGTGTGCAAATTTGGAATGACCGTCGTTCGACGGTATACAAACATCATCGGTCGATTGCTTTCTCAATCGAGCATTAAATGCCCAGATTAAATTGGTTCACTTAGAATTACTAAACCATTCACTATATTGTCCCTAGTAACTTAAGATCAGCAGGATTTGTTCAAGTAACGATCCTACTCTCGCAGTGTCAAATATCCTTATATCAAGGTTCTAGTTAGCTACATTAGAACACAATCAATAAGCACAATTCTATTGATAGATCTAATAATCACCCCAACAATTCTATTGTTTGGCTAATCCATCAAAGCCTTTAATAAAACCTAAATATAATTAGGTAGCTACTCAGACATAGCTAAGCAAAATATAATCATGAACATGAAATAATGCATAAAATAAAGAATAGATATAGAAACTAGGGTTCTAATAGAAAGCTCGAAGAAATCTTGCTCTTCTCTTTTAAAAAGCCTAAACTACTATGTTTGCTATGAAAAGTGTCAAAGCTTGCAAAAAGGTCTCTAGAGTCGTCTCTTTGCATAAAACACTAGCAAAGACCATATAAACTAGGTAAAACAAGTCTAGGGGTAATATTGTAATTTAGTGACTTGGGCTTCAAGTCGGGTAGTTTGTTAATTGGGCTTCCGCACGTCGACCATCGATCGACGACAAGTGTGCGATGTCAATTGACGCAATACTCTGTCTCGACTCGTACTTTGCTAAATTTAACCAACTACGGGGTTCCTCTCGCTCTCTCTCTTTGAGCTCCAAAAAGCCTCATAATCTCTAGAGTGCTCCAAAAAGCCTCATAATCTCTACAGTGTTCCAAAATGTACCTCTACATGAAAAGACTCTAAAACACATCCTAGACACACATAACATACTCCAAATAGAACCTATAACATGGTCTAAAAGGGATAAATATTGGGACCTATCAACTTCCCCAAACTTAACTTTTGCTTGTCCTCAACCGAAATAAGGTTAAACTTGTGGAAGAGACTTGAAAACAAGGACTCACAAAATATCTAGCTTATCATTATCATATTTACTATATTGCAACCACATCAAACAAGTGTCAATCTTAGAGAAACTTTATATACCTTATCCTAGTATAACAACCAAATCCATTCTACCAACAACTTAGCAGATACTAGCTTGACTCGCCCTCTATTAATCTCATTTCTTGCATAAAATAAAAGTGCAGGTTTTACCTTGAGAATATCGATCAAAGGACACATGAACTCTTACCCATGCAAGTATCTGAACGCAAAAGCAGTCTTCTATGTTCTTTTTCTACCCTCTTTCTCTCTTCTCTGAATCTCTTTATATTATTATTTTTATAAGTCCAATGAATCAATGATGCTGATAATGTCCATCTTGCTCATATTTTTTTTTCTTTTTTATTTTTGACAAACTGTAGGAGAATAATGGGGTAACATGTAGTTTATATATCCCTCGCTTCTACAGTGTGTAATCATTTCTTTTTGAATTAGAATAATGGGGTCACATGTAATTTACCTACCCCTCTGCATCTTTCAGAAAATCATCTTAATCTTTCCTTTTTATAGATGCTGAAGAGAGAGAGAGGGAGAGAGAGAAGGGAATCAGAAGCACACCGACTTTTACCTTCCAGACTTGCAAGAGGAGTCCGATCCAATGTATTCCAAACCCCAAAGCAAACAAATAAGTCAAATTAGGTTGGAGGTTAGCGTAGGTTTCTTTCAAAATTTCTAAGAAAATGTGATATAGTGGCAGGATGATCCACTTTGATATCTCCAGTACTCTCTGTAATCAACATATCTAGAATGGTGCTATAGAATTGTTAGATAATAAGTAAAAAAATTAAATCTGATTATAATATGTTTCCTGACTCAATAAAAACCAACGAAACACATAAAAACAAAACTCAGAAGTAGAGAGCAATACTAGTAAGCCTCCCTCGGACTTAAATAACATTGTTCCCAGTGTTATCCCGTCTCGGTTGGCGGGAAAAATTAAAACATAACTAAAAGTATTGAGGGCAGTAAAAAATACCAAACTTTGTTATGAGTGTCATTCGGTGGTAATGTCATGATGTCGACCGATGGTGATTGTTATCGACCGATGGTTGTGTTTCGTTGTCGACCGATGGCTTGGTTCTTGATTTTCCTTTATTTTTTACTTGCAGATAAAGAAAAATAAGAAATTAGTAAAATCATGAAAATAAAATGAATTCAAAACATACCTAACAGTGGGTTGCTTCCCACTCATCGCTTGGTTAGAGTCATTAGCTTGACATTTAGCACTATTTGGACTAAGATGGGGTTATATTATCACTTGTTGGAAAATAAGTGTCCACATCCTCTTTACTCATCTGGAACCAGGTACCAACGAAGCTTCTTATGGCTTCTTCACCTCTGGTTCTTTGGTGGTCCATGTTTTCCTTGTTAATCTAAATTTGACTCATCTTTTTCCTGAAGGTTGTCAATGCGTTTGTGTAACCAGCCAATTCTGCTATATGTGGGTATGGATATGTCATCCAGTATCTTGTAGATATCTTCCATCATCATATCTTAAGATGCATAAACTCAATCAAGCTTGTCTTCTACCAGTTCCTTGGTTACCATCTTTTGTCTAATGGTCCGCGTGAAGCGTCGATCGATGGTCGAGCTCGTCCGTCAATCGATGATGCTTCGTCTGCTCAATTCGCGTGCTGTCTCTGAATAATCTAATGAGTAGAGTCCATATTCTGCTTCATCTCCTCCATGCACGTAGTTAACAAGCTAATACTGTTATTGAATGGGTAATAAATATCATCAATCCTCTTGTAGTAATCCTCCATCAACATCCACTATGCTCTGTAGATTCCTTGTACCATGTCATATTCTTCTTCTCTGCTGTATGTTTATGTCTCTGTCATGGTCCTATCAAAGTTTTCTGCATGCTCTGGCAAACAAAAACGAGTGTGTCCAAGGATGGCTGCTCTTTGGAGAAACTCTCTGATGTCTTCCTTTGACACATTGGTGATTTTACCATCTATAGCTCATGCATTTCCATATTTTTCTTTGTAGATGCCATACTCATCTCTTTCTTCCCCATAATCAAAACTTTTTGGATCAAACACTTCAGGTTATGATCTGTAACCGGTGAAGTCCTCTATAAGGTAAGTGTTGATCGACGGCATAAATGGTGTGTCGATCGATGCTATGTTGTTATCTGCACGGTTTTCAAGTTGCTGTTGTTTGAAGAGGTTTCCTGATCCATTGGCCATTGCGAGTATGTCTGATATATCTTCTTTAGATACATTAATAACTCGTTCATCCATTGCTCGTTCGTATCCTTCTCGATCCCTCATAATTCCGATGGTCTGAGATAACCATAATCTACATGAGTAGCGATCGATGGTTTATGGCCATCGTTGATAGATGTCGCAATCCATGTTTCATATGATCCTTTGAAATTTCCAGCTTTCTCTAGTGCAAGAGCACGATACTCGATTGCTTCTTCTTGTTGATAAGATTCTTTGTAATATAGGTTAGTCATATCATGCCCTAGGTCAGCGTCGTCGTCAATCAATGGGTGGGTGTCAACCAACTTTTGGTTGGCATCATCGACCGATGGGTTGGGCTGGGTGTTGATCGATTCTACATCTTCAGGGTCATTCTTTTGCTTGAAATAGCAGAAACATGTGGCCACAAGTTCTGATTCATGAACCAAATCAATGAGATCAGTCTTGTTTCTAGTTTGAAAAAGCTCATAGTAGTGACTTGATCAATAAGAGATATATACAACCTGTTTGTCTTCATATCGTATACTGCTCCTACCGTGGCCATGGAAGCATATCCAAGTAGTAGGGATAAATTCTGCTCCACTTGAATGTCCAAGAAATGAAAGTCTACAGGAATTAAGGCATCGCCGATTTTCACTTGGAGGTCTTTGACTATGCCTCCTGAATTGACCTTAGAGCAATCCAAAAGAGTGAATGTGTCACTAGAAGGCTCCACCTTTAAGCTTAGCACCTCTGCCATGGTTTTGGCATAATGCTCACTGAAAAATCTGTGTCGCAGAGTGCATGAGGGTAGTCATGTCCTTTGATGTTGCAGGGAACCAAAAACTTCCAAGGGTCTCTTCTCTTCTTCAACTTGACCTTCTGCTTTATCTTATCCCTTAGATGATTAAACATTCTTTCAATGTACTCATCAGCCTCCTTGGTTTATCTGAAGAACATCAACAATCTGTGAGTGTAATAAGCTTCTTGGAACGAGTTTTTTAAAGGGATTATGAGGACTCTCTTAGAAAAGCTATCCATCTCTTTCTCATTATCTTCCCTTCTAAGATGCTTAGTGACCTTATTTTTTCCTCTAAAATGTCCGTAAATAGCTTCCTCAATTACCGTATGGACTGGTTTATTTGTCTGTCTAGGTTTGGGTAGGGTGGGTTTCGAGTGCCTATTAGCATATAAAAGACTCACGTATATGCTTGAAAACCAACATCCTTCTATTTCGAACTACCGTCGATCTATGGTATGGTCTGGCTGTTGATCGATGTCCATCTCTTCACACATGGATTCTTCAGTTACCTTCGATCAATGGTTAGCTTCGGCTGTCGTTCGATGTTCATTCGAACAAGGGAGGGGATTCTCACGAGTTTCTTCCTCCTGGTGCCTAACTTCTTCCACAACTTGCAAAAGTGATCCTCTATGATGACACTGATGTGGTGCTTCTGTCCAACCTTAATCTTTTGCTTGATCAGGGTTTCTTGTCTCCTCATAGTTTTACTAGTCTGAATAACTTGGTTCTCTAGCTTCTTCACATGGGTGTTGAGAGCTTCAAATTTAGTGTTGAGGTTGGCTTAGAAATCATCAATCTTTCCATTGAAATCCACTGTCATCTTCTACTCTCCCTCCAGAACCTTGTCAATCATAGCTTCAATCTTGTTCTCCTGGGTATTTGATGGGGTGTTTTGATAGTAAGAGGATCCATAGGTTATGTTATTATTGTAGGGTCTCTGCTGTTGTGATCCTTGGTTGTAGCTATTTCTATGACCATTGCCATAAGAGTTTTGTTGCTCTGGTTCCCATTTCTCTGGAATCCATTTCCAACAAAGTTCATATCCTCTTTTTCACCTTTCTCATTGTTAGATCCTATAGCTTGTACACCTTTTGCGAAGCTAACTTGCTTCTTCAGAAACCTTTGAACACTATCCAACTTGGATTTACCTCTTCCATCTGATCATTGGTCAGTGTAGGGACTGATTTCCTCCTCTCATGTTCATTCTTTTTGGTATTGTTGTTGGCTGACAAATTCTCTATCAATCTGGTAGCCTCTTCTGGACTCCTAGTGCAGAAGTTTTCCTCACTAGTTGTGTCCAAAGCCATCTGGTATGATATCTGAATACCTCTGAAGAAAGGGCTGAGAAGTTGCACTTCATTGAATCCATGGTGTGTACAATCTATTTGGTAGGATTTGAATCTGATCCAAGACTTTCTGAAAGACTTTGTAGGCTCCTAGGTGAATGTAGCAATGCTGCTCCTCAATTCCTCAGCTCTGGCATCATCAAAGAAATTACGCAAGAAGACGTTCTTGATGTCTGTCCAGGATGTAAGAGATCCTGGTGGTAGCTGCTTAAGCCAGTATGAAGACTCTCCAGCAAGCGAATACTTGAAGATTTTGCATAGAAGGTAGTATTCAGGGACTCCATTAGCCTTGATGGCAAACTTAAGATCCTCGAATCGCTCCAAATGATCCATAGGGTGCTCATGAGAATGACCATGAAATGGTGTTTGTGCCACAAGTGTGAAATAGGCTGGCTTCAGCTCAAAATCGTTCCTCTAAAAAGATGGAGGACGAATAGCAGATCTGTTGGCATAGAATTGATCTAGACGATTGTAGTAAGCCAACGTTATGGTTTGAGCAGCCTGGGCTTCAACTCTAGATTGAGCTACAACAGCTTCTTCTGGTTCAGGGATCACAATCCTATGATCATCAATTCTCTAACCTGTTGCATTACGCAAATGACCATCGAGGTCATACATGTCTCCTCTCTCATTCCTAGTCACTATAAGCATAACAACCAACTCTACTTGGGAATCACCATTGATTGATGTCTCGGTATTGGTGTTGATCAATTTTGGTAGATGAGTGTCTATCGAAAAAGAAGTGTTGGCATCAATCGATGCTTGTCGCTTCTCCTTGCGGATGCTACATTCGATAGCTACTAGGTCTGAAAAATATTAAGTCGTTTTCCTTGTTACTTCTAAGACTGATGGGCATGCACCTGAAAGATAAAATATTTTTTTTTGTAAGTAAACTAAAAAGAAAACCTAGACAAAATTTGCAAAACAAATCTAATGGCAATCCTTGCTCCCCAGAAACATCGCAAAATTTGATACGTGCTCAAGTTACCCTTGAGCTACGATTACTCTCTAAAATAAAAGGTTCAACTATAGTACTTAGGGATCAAATCCAAAGAGAACGAGGGCACACAATAGATTTGATAATCGACTTAGTTAAGCTAGTCAATTAATAAGACTTTTGAATAAGTACATGAGGAAATATTTGGTTTGAAAACAAGTAAGGAAAATAGCTAGATCTAGGATTTTCAGGTAAAGAATTATAATTGATAGAAGCCAATGAGTTTTCAATCATAGGACACAAATTCACTTAGTAAAGATATTAATAGTTATATCTATGCTATGGCTAAGCTCATTCTACAACTTTCTTGTGCAAATTTAGAATGCCCGTCGATCGATGGTATGCAAATGGCATCGATTGATGGCTTTCTTAGTCAAGCATTAAACGACCATATTCGATTGGTTCACTTAGAATTACTAGACCATTCTCTTGACTGTCCCTAGTAACTTAAGCTCAAAATGATTTGTTCCGGTAATGATCCTACTCTTGCAGTGTCAATTATCTCAATATCAAGTTTCTAATTAGCTACTCTATAACACAAGCTGACGCAGCAGCATCTAGTACATTGGCATTTAGGAATATTTCATTTTTCTTATGTGTTTTGATAATTCCTTATGCTATTAGGATTTAGATTTTAATGACAGTCTAAAGAGTCCTATATAGGAACTCTCTTAGCACTTTTGTAGACACTTTTTATTTATAAAACAAAACTATTGTTTATTTCCTTGAAAGATCAATTCAATTCATCTAACAAGAAGTTGGTCTCAAGAAGCTATCAAAAGAAACTCTTGATCAATCCAAGAATAAGTCTCTACGAACCCTAAAGTTCTCGAAGGACCGGTCACCCTAATTCGTACGCTGCGCCAGAAGCAATAAGCACAATTTTATTGATAGATCTAATAATCACCCTAGCAATTCTATTTTTTGGCTAATCCATCAAAACATTTAATAAAACCTAAATCTAACAAGGTAAGTACTCAGACATAGCTAAGAAGAACACAATCATAAACATGAAATAATGCATAAATAAAAATATGGATAAAAATTGGGGTTCCAATATTATGCTTGAAGAAGTCTTGATCTTCTCCCCAAAAACCCTAAACTACTATGTTTGTTATGAAATTATCAAAGATTCCAAAAGGTCTCTAGAGTCGTCTCTTTGCATAAAACACTAGCAAATACCATATATACTTGGTAAAACACGTCCAGGGCAATCTTGTAATTTTTGTGACTTGGGCTTCAAGTCAAGTAGTTTGTTAATTGGGCTTCTGCGCGTCGACCGTCGATCGACACAAGAGTGTGTCGTCGAGCGACACAATACTCTGTCTCGAATCTTATTTTGCTAAATTTTACTAGTTACAGGGTTCCTCTCTCCCTCTCTCTCTCTCTGAGCTCCAAAAAGCCTCATAATCTCTACAATGCTCCAAAATATACATTGACTTGAAAAAACTCTAAAACACATTCTATGCACACATAACAGACTCCAAATACGGCCTATAACATGGTCTAAAATTGTTAAATTCTGGGATCTATCAAAAACAATTCAGAAAACATTGTTAGAATATGCCCAGAATATAAGTCAATTCACCCGGACTTAAATCCTTGTGTGTCCTCAAACAAAGTCAAGTACATAAAAATGAAAGCAAGGTTTGAAAACGCAGAAACTTCCCTATTCTCAGCCATACTTCAAGCACAAACCTCTGAACCATACAAGCAACAAAACCAGAACAACACACCCTTATTGAAACCCTACTGACTGCTTTTCAAACCGGCTCCATAATCGATATCCTAAACCTGCAAAAGCCACACTTTCCAGACAAAAAATCTTACATTGAATTAAGAGTGGAGCTACAGGGGTTTAGGGGTTACCATTTTGATGTAGAGGATGCAGGATATCACACAAAAATTCAGGAGGGGATGAATCCATACCATAGATGTACAAAGCCCCTACTCTTTTTGCTTCCTCTTTTTCTTCAACTCTCAAACACGGCACCCACTGATCTTGTTCGTCCAACCAGAGACACTGTTGCTTTGTTCTTTATTCTCCTTCTTCATCATTTTTATTATTTTTCTTATTCTTTTGAAGATCATGATGTGATGATGAAGGAGGTAATTACACATGACCTTCGTGCCCAGTGGTTCTGATTTCACCATCTGACCCTCTACTGTCTTTCTTGTTTATAGCATTCAAAGCGATCACTGTTTTGGATCACCTGCTCCCTTATTATGATCGCCGTACTGCAACAAAAAGAAGTGAGGGCTGTGTCGATCCTTTCCTCTCCAGCCTTTTTTTGCTCATATCTGCACATACGACATTGATAAACCTAGTCCATGAAGGTGGAACAATGGTTAAGAGGTTCAAGCTGGGAACTAACTAAAGATGAGCTAGCCACTCAGGATCAACAAGATGAGTAAAAAAAATAAGACGTCCTGAGTATAATCTCTTTTCGCTAATCTAGTTCCCATAACAAGAAGAATTGCAGTCATGATTTGGTTCAAGTTAAGTGGAGCTAAGTCTTTCCACTGTAACCTCAAGAAGCTGAAATTTTCTGGAGAAAAATGAGATCCAAAATCAGGGTGTCCCAGCTCGTGTGTGCGTTCCTTGTCCATTGCTAAGGTCCCTGAATAAGATAACTAAATCACAACGGTGGTTAAGATCGTCACGAAATAAGTTCCTCATTTCCCAACAAGTTTTGACTCAATAAAAGAATCAAACTGACTCACAAGAAAAACAAAAGAAACAAACATTTTAGTAAACGACAAAGACCCTCCCTAAGAATTACTTCACAACGTCTTGGTGTGAAACTAAATTGGAGAGGAGGTGTAAACAAAAACAATTTTTTTGGTTGAGATACTTACCTGAGTGGAGCAAGCGTCGTAAGATATCCGCCTAGAGCAACCGCTCCTTTTGGAGGGATGGATGGTCCGTTTCTGAAACCTAGAATTTTGGAAGTATCTCTGGTATTTCTGATATTTGACTTGAGACTCAATAAACTAAAACAAAAAATAAGAAAAAAAAATCCTAACGATATTTAAACTTATCGGTGGGTTTCCTCCCATAAAGCGCTTGGTATAAGTCACTAGCTTGACTTTGTGATAGGGCTCAATCGGGTTGAGCATGAGGGATTGTTCCAAAGCAAGCTCCACAATCAGACATATTCAGCTTTAAAACTTTGCTCAACAACCCTTTTACAACAACTTCCCCTTTCTCCTTTAACTTATCTGTGAGAATAGCTTTGACTTTAGAGAAAGGTTTAGAGGTACCTTTACAATTTACCTCATACTCAATGGATTTCGCATCACACATTCGAGGTATCATCGTCATTGTAGGATCACCCTTGATCATTTTTCTCTGGACTTTATCTTTCACTTTTGCATTCCCCTTGAGTTTCTTGGTAACAATGTGATGATCTCCATCCAGGACTTCTCTGATCTTACTCTTATAACCAAACTCGTTCCTAGAAGCAACTTTCAGCTTTTCTTGCCCAACCACTAAGATGCGAGAGGCATGTAATGTGGGAAATCTGGTGGGGAAGCCTTGTAGAACGCCTTCTTGTTGATGTTGGAGAAGGAGACTCTCTTATTAGGCATATCTATAATTTCTCCGACTTTAGCCATAAATGATCTTCCAAGGATCAAAGGCATTTCATAAATTTTGCTCATCTCAACAACCTGAAATTCGGTATGAAGAATACACTCCCCTACTTGGAAATTAAGGTTGCGAATGGTGTTGTAAGGTAATTTTGTGGAAGTGTTTGCAAAATGCAGATTCAGCTGAGAAGGCTCAACATCCACATTGCCCAGCTCGTGGACCATCACCTTTGAAACAATATCCACACTAGACCCAGAGTCACAAAGAGCTTCTTTGAATTTATTTCCTCTGATGGAACACGGGGAAAAAGTTTTCCATTGTCATCAAGGTTAGGTAGTACCTTCAGTGTTTGTGTAGTCGAATATAAATCCTTACTTGTGTTAAGCCCGTAAATTTACAATTCCCTAGCACCCTAAACCTAAAATTTGACTACTCAACCATAATCACAGAAATCGCAGAGAAAACATATGAAGTTGATATGATAAACGATTGCAATAGAATAGAAAAAATAGTTCATGATTCTTCTCAAGACTGTAGAGATTTTTCTCCCTTCAATCTCTGAAAAATCTCAGTATGTCTTTCTCTCTCAAAATCTCTCCATGAAAAGTCACGTGTCTGATGAAAAATAAAAGAAAACAATATTTTTGCAGGTTTGTGGCAGCCCAGGAGGAAAAATGGGATCCTTAGGTCAAATCCCGAAATATTGGAAACTTCTTTGAAAAATTCAGTTGCTGGAGCGGCTGCTCCATTTGAGAGCGCTGCTCTGTTTGAGAACTAGTGCTCCATTTGAGAGCGGCTGCTTCGTTCTAAACATCTCCAATTTGTGTTGTTTTCTTCATCTTTTGCTCAAAGTAATATATCTCCCATCCAATGCAACTCTAGACCTATAATGACTCAAAAAGGACTAAAGAAATCGACAAAGACTCAAAAACACTTTAGAAAACATTGTTAGAGTGTGTTAAAAATGCAATACATCACTTGAGATTCTTCAAAACTGGTATAATACCAGATACCACTTGCCGAACAAAGCGTCTCAATTTCAGGGGACACTTCAAATTCCATGAAAAAGCCAATATGGGTTTGATATCTGGTCCATAATAGATTGTTCTAGGCCCCTTATCCTGGTATAGGTGCTCTGTTTTTACCCAGATTTAACTGTATATTTACCAGACTCTGTAAACATCCAACAATACATATCTGGTCTATAATTCATGCTAATCACCAAACTTTTTGATGATTTTCACATCTTCCGGATGTATATATACATTGAGAACACTTAAAAAATTCACATTCCAAGAACGATCAACTAGGTTAATAAGGTGTTCCACCGTTAAGGAATGATTAAGAAACTGATTGTGACTTCTTGGAATGTTGACCTCGGGTGAGTAGCGGGGATCCAAGAATCATTCCATACTGAACTGCCCTATTCCCACTCTTTTGATTAGCCCTTTTTAACTAGAGATCTAGCTGAACAGATACTTCTCCACCTATAAGAGGATACATTAGATCTGGGATGATCCAGAGGATCAGAATTCTGAAAGCATCGTCCTTTAAAGACAAGCATTCAGGTTTGTCTATCATCCGCCAAAACTGTTTGGCCAATAAGGTAGTATTAAAGTCTAGAAGATCCCTAAAACCCAAATCACCCTTTTCCTTATGTGTATAAACTTTGTCCCATGTATACAGGTGAATCCCTTTCTTACTTCCACTACTAATCCTCCCAAAATGTGCAATAGTACTCCTAATTTTCTTTGTTACTCATTTAGGGAGTCTAAAACATGACATGTGTTGGAATCGCTGAGGCTACTGTTTTATCAATACTTCTATACCCCCTCTTGTGAAAAACCTTATTTTCCACTTGTTCACTTTATTATTTACATGTTCATTAAAATAACTGAATATTTGAATTTTTGAGACGCTCAAAGTCTCCGGAATTCCCCAATAATTACCCATCTCACCCAAATTGGTAATCTAGAGTTGAGTACGGATGTCTGATCTCAACCCAACCGGGACCCTGTGACCAAATTGTATTGAAGATCTAGAGAATTGTATTTGTTGACCCGATACAAACTCGTAATCTTTAAGTAGATTTAGTGTGACTCCAAAATCTTCCACACTGGCCTTATGAAATAGACTATCATCTGAAAATAATAAGTGGGAGACTGAAGGGGTCCCTCGTGCTATTTGAGGCATGTCAACCATTTTTATCTTTCCTCCTTGAGTATATTTTCAAAAAGGGCTTCTATACATAATATAAATAAGTATGGAGACAAAGGATCCCCTTGTCTTAATCCTCGCTCTAGAAGAATATTCTCTTTCGATTGCCCGTTTAATAATACCTTATAGCTAATTTATGATATACACTGCATCATTAAAGAAACCGATTTGGAGGAGTACAAATTTTCAAGAGAAGGTGATGCACAAAAGACCACTCAACTCTATCATAGGCTTTACTCGTATCCGGCCTTAATGGCCAGATATTTATCATGGCAGGGCCTATTGGTCCGCAACCCATGAAACATCTCATGAGCAAATAAGGATCTTATCCGAAATAAGTCTTCTCAAAACAAAGGAAGATTGGGTCTTCGAGATTAAATTAGGTAATAACCCTTTCACCCTCCAACATAACACCTTTGAAATTATTTTATAGCCAAAATTTCATAAACCGATAGGTCTAAGTTTTGGCATTCAATTGGGTCTAGCCGTGTTCAGAATAAGATAGATATTCGTCAAATTGAATCTGCCATAAAAAAACCCACGAGGTGAGAAACTTATTAACCATATTTACCACATTCTCTTTAATTATTGGCCACAATTTTTAATAAAAAGCCCAGGTCATCCATTCGGTCCAGGGGCTTTTCAGGACGCATCATAAAAACTGTAGTTCTCACCTCCTCTTCTAAAGCCCTAACCATCAGTCTAGCGTTTTGTGACTCGGTTACCAAATTGGGAAATTTCTCGACGAAACCATCAAGCTCTGATGGAGAGGAGGAATGCAATAAATCAGTAAAATATTTAACTGCAACTCCTTCGACCTCTGCTTATGAGTTAATCCAGTTCTCCTCCTCATTATATAATCCAATAATCATATTTTGAATATGCATTTGCTATGTCAACGCATGATAGAATTTTTTGTTTCGATCACTACATGTATGCCACTTAGTTCTACTCTTCGGTTTGCAATATTTTTCCTTATGACAATATGCTTCTTTTAAGTTACGGGACCCTCCAACACCTCTTCATGTGATTTGGTAAAATCATCCTGAATTTTCTCATGACCGTCTGCAAAATGTTTATTTTTTTCTTTCCATAAGGAGGATTTGCCTTTCTCTACACTGAAATTTTATGTCGACAACTATGCATCTTATCGACGATTCCCAAATTAGCCCTTTCACTCCGTGAATTCCAACCACACGAAATGGACTTAAGTCCTTCTTCTCTTATTCATTTTTTATCAAACTGAAATTGCTTTCTCTTAATAGTTTTATCTTCAAGTGAAGCCATATTCAACCTGTGGTCTGAGCCAACATTCCCAGGTGTTACACATATGAACAAGGGCATTGATTACGCCAATCATTGTTACCTGGTGCCATGTCCAACCAACATTTAACAATTTGTCCCCCTCTCCTTCCACTCCAGGAAAGAGTATTTCTAACGCAAGGAAACTCCATCAAACCACAATTATCTATCATGTTATTTAATGCCAAACGGTGTCTTCATGACGAAGGATACTACCTTGTTTTTCATGGTTCACCGTAATTTCATTTAAATTTCCAATGATGAACCATGGATCATCTAGAAAAATAAAAATTCTTGTCTCCCATACCTGGTCTTGTAGATTCTGATTGGGTTCCCCATAGACAAAGGATAGAAATACATATTTTCCTTTGTATTACGTTTCTACATCTATTATTTGAATGTTGGAAGAGAAAATATTGACATTATAAGTTGAGTTATTAAAAAGAGCAAGACCTCTGCTCGTACCTTGAGGATTGACCTTAGAGGATGACCATATCCAAAATGAAACTGAAAACTTTTGTTTCATATCAGACAGTCAAAGAAACACTGGTTTATGTTTACCCCAAATTTCCCGCAGATAATTCTCCACACTACTAAGAACAATTCTAAATATAAGAGACGAAACCTCCTCTAACATAATCCCTGCCAACTGTAAATATAACCAAGAACCAAAATCCATGTTAACAGTAGACATATCAAACCCATTCGTAATATAGATACAAACAAATGATATTAATATTATCAACACATAGACAGGAATAGAGCCAGATCAAGTTTCTTGTATCATTAAAAACCATGTACGGGTTATCTTTACAATCTACAAACTGCTTCCCCAAAAAATACCAGAACCCCACTGCACCAAGCGAGATTCCCTAACACTCTCCAATACATGGTAGAAGTGCCTAAACCTCACTCCCTGAAGGCACAAGGAACCACAGAAGTTGCACCACTCCCACAAGTGCCTCATGGTGAACGTGTTTGGGTGGCTATTAACTATAATAACTACACCATAAACCTTATCAAAACACCAAGTAGCACCATATCGAGTCCTTCCAATTTTTACCAATGTTAACCAAATCTTCCTAACTGTACTAAGCTTGTAAAGGGGAACACAATAACAAAGACCTGAGCCAACACCAGACTGAGACCGAAAGGAAGACATCTTATTACATTCTTTGGACAACGCAAACACCAGCGAGACATACTTATTACAAAAACATACCCTGAACACATCATGGTTGACAACAAGAGAACATGGAAAACCTCTAGGACCAGACTCGATTCTACAGGATTCCATAAGAGAATCCAAAATTATTCAATGTTTTAAAAACAAAACAAGAACTAAAAACCAGGACACCTTATTATTAAGAACCCTTTGGCTTGGTTGAAGCCTTCGTTTGGGACCAATACCTTTCTCTCTCATTCCTCGCCTTTGACATAAGCTTCTTACGGGGAGAGATAAGACTCTGAACCAGGTCTATCAATCACCAAAACTGCTTGGCCAGTAAGGTTTTACTATACTCTCGAAGATCCCTAAAACTCAAGCCACCCTCTTCCTTATGCGTACAAACTTATTCCCATGTTACCAATGAATCCCTTTCTTATTTTTACCACTGCTCCACCAAAAATGTGCAATAGTACTCATAATTTTCTTTGTTACTCATTTTGGGAGTCTAAAACATGACATGACATGTGTTGGCATCACTAAGGCTACTGTTTTTATCGATACTTCTTTACCCCCTCCTGTGAAAAACTTACTGTCAAGCTGTTCACTTAATTATTTACACATTCATTTAAATAATCAAATTTTGATTTTTTGAGACACCCAAAATCTCTGGAATGTCCAAATAATTACACATCCCAACTAAATTAGTAATCCCAAGTTGAGTATGGATGTTTGATCTCTGGTACTTGTGACCCAATTGTATTGAAGACTTAGAGAAGTTTATTTGTTGACTCGATACAGTCTCGTAATCTTTAAGTAGCTTCAAAATGACTACACACTCTTCCACACCGGCCTTACAAAAAAATAGACTATCATCTGCAAATAATAAGTGGGAGAGGGGAGGCCTCTTCACGTTTTTCGATGAAGGTTCAATCTTTATGGGTGCAAATCTTCTTCACATTTTATGTACATGGAGGTAGTTCTTCCAATACCTCATCAATCATCCGAGACAGTTTAGAAAGAGAAGTAAGAAAAATTAGAGGTTAATATTTGTGGTAAGAAAATGAAAAAAAAAATACATTACCATATTACTCTATATTTGCAAAGTTTTGAGGATCTGCACAATGTTTGTGCATCTTATTTCATACATAAGCAGATGTGTGGGATCTAGAAGCTGATTCATTCTTTCTAATTGTTTCCTTTGTCGCCCAATCCTCTAGAAGGAAAGTGTAGTCTATGTCGCTGATGTATTTAGGCTTCTTGACTTGTCTCTTTTTCTTGTTGGTGCGACCACAAACAACTGTTTTTGTATGTAGCTTCCACTTATGGTATATGTCATCATGAAACTTGTTTTTTTTAGTATTAGTTTTACTATAAATAAGAGAAGAAATTAGTAGTTAGTTGTGATGATTATTCAATTAATTAGATAGTGGAAATGAATGGGAAAGGAAAGACTTAGAATGAAACTTTACCACCACTTATTCGTCCTCTAATTTGGAAAAAAATTCCAGCTGGCGGTCCCCAATAGCATGCTTGCCATGAAAATGTTTAATATGATTTTGAACTTTAGATAAAGATGATAAACAATCTAGTGTGATGAAAAACGAGTAACTGAGTCCACCTAAAACGTTTAGTCCAAATTACAATCCTGATTAACATCATACAATTAAGTAAAAATATTTCTATGTAAATTTAATAAATGAAAATTATAAAAAAACATCTACAAAGCATAAATAGATGAAAATAAAATACTAACCTAACTTTAATGACTCAATTACATTTGAATTATTCATTTGTACAGATAGGTGCAGCGGAAGAATCACTTAGTTATATATATTTTAAAAATAAAACTATTTGAATTTATATTACATATTTTATATGTTATACATATCCATGTCGAACAACACAAATTTATACACTAAAAAAAGAATTAGATAAGTCAAATGAAAATATATTTCAAAGCGAACAATATTTATCATTTTTTTGAAAACTTTAGATTTATGTTAAATGTATTCACATGTTTTCTAGATTTAGGATAGAAAAAAAAAGAGAGACATATCTTGTTAGCTTTGTTCTTACTGTAAACTCCTATTTTTAGGAAAAAACTTGTAGATGAGAGGAAAAACCATGGTTGTTTATATCTTGTAATCTAATTTTTATCCCTGAAATTTTGTTTAACCATAACAGGTAATCAATTAACTAAGTATGAGCTTTTAAAAGTTGATATTAGTTAGATTCTGTTGTGAGAATTACACATTATTTAAGCCCTTTCATTCTCCTAATGATTCAATCATCCATAAGAAACAAAGTTCACCTGCCAGTTTCACACTTTCTTCTATTAATTAATTTTATTGTCTTGCAAGCATAGTGAAGACGATGATTTCCTCTGGAATAGAAAAAGGTGTTGTCAATGCAGAGTTCGAGCAGCCGAGGGGGAATAAAAGCCGGTTTGCCTTTTGCTTGTGCAATCTTAGCCTCCATGACTTCAATCATCCTTGGTTACGGTACGTTTTATTTCTAACGATCCTAATCATATTTGGTCTGGTTCTACGGTTTCTGTAACTGTACATACATATCTATGGATGTTGCAGACATTGGAGTGATGAGTGGGGCTGCAATTTTTATAAAAGACGATTTGAAACTGTCAGACGTACAGCTTGAGATCCTCATGGGAATTTTAAACATATACTCTCTGGTAGGTTCAGGCGCCGCGGGTAGAACTTCTGATTGGATTGGAAGACGATACACCATAGTGTTGGCAGGAGCCTTTTTCTTTTGTGGTGCACTTCTCATGGGTTTTGCCACAAATTATCCTTTCATTATGGTTGGCCGTTTTGTAGCTGGTATTGGCGTCGGTTATGCTATGATGATTGCACCGGTTTACACGGCTGAAGTTGCTCCTGCTACTTCTCGTGGTTTTCTCAGCTCTTTCCCTGAGGTATAATAGATTTGCCTTTCTAATTTTAGATATAATAAGATGCACATTGTAAATGAAAGTTAGTGATGATATGTTTTTTGTATTCAGATATTTATCAACATTGGTATACTTCTGGGTTACGTATCGAATTACTTTTTCTCCAAGCTTCCCGAACATCTTGGGTGGAGGTTCATGTTAGGTGTCGGAGCGATTCCCTCGGTGTGCCTGGCCATCGGAGTGTTGGCAATGCCCGAGTCTCCGAGGTGGCTCGTACTCCAGGGTCGTCTTGGGGATGCTTTTAAAGTACTCGACAAAACCTCAAACACAAAAGAAGAAGCCATATCTAGGCTCAATGACATCAAACGGGCTGCTGGAATCCCCGGAAGATATGACAGACGATGTTATTGTTGTTCCAAACAGGAAGAGTGCCGGAAAAGGCGTGTGGAAGGATCTTCTTGTCCGACCAACCCCTGCCGTCCGACATATCTTAATAGCTTATCTCGGTATCCATTTCGCTCAGCAAGCCTCCGGGATAGATGCGGTCGTCCTTTACTCTCCAACCATCTTCTTAAAGGCTGGATTGAAGTCCAAGAATGACCAGCTCTTGGCAACTGTCGCTGTTGGGATTGTCAAAACGCTCTTTATCGTTGTAGGCACTTGCGTGGTTGACCGGTTCGGACGCCGTGCCTTATTGCTTACGAGTATGGGAGGAATGTTTCTTTCTTTGACAGCCCTCGGGACTAGTCTTACAGTGATAGACAGAAACCCAGGACAAACACTCAAGTGGGCTATTGGGCTTAGCGTTACGACGGTGATGACGTTTGTAGCAACATTTTCAATAGGTGCAGGGCCAGTGACATGGGTCTACTGCTCAGAGATATTCCCCGTGAGACTAAGAGCTCAAGGGGCAAGCTTGGGTGTGATGTTGAATAGATTGATGAGTGGTATTATCGGAATGACGTTTCTATCTCTTTCTAAAGGTCTAACCATCGGAGGTGCATTCCTTCTCTTCGCCGGAGTTGCAGCTGCATGGGTCTTCTTCTTTACTTTCCTTCAGAGACACGCGGTATGCCTTTGGAAGAAATGGAGAGTCTTTTCGGTAGCTATAGAGCAAACAAGAAAAAAAATGTTACGAAGGAAGGTAAAGAAGTTGTAGAAGAACACTGATAAGATTTATGTTATTGTAAATACTGGGGAAATTTTCATTTAAAAAAAAGAGAGTATTGGGACACATCCCAAAACTAAACACAAAAAATAACATGTGTAAATAATGTATTGTATCCATCTAGCCAACTTGTTAACTAAGCTCGACATTATTTCCATGAGAATCTTGATTCAAACCCAACTGCTGCTACTTTTTTATAAACAAGCATATAAATACCTTACATAGATATATTTATCACGTCTAGGTGAAAACACTCAATTCTTCTATAAAAATTTTACTTCATCAGACACATTCTCATTTTTTCAATTACACACAGAGACACTTTATGCACAAGACACACTTTATCATGAAATTTGTCTTTTTTACCCTTAACTAAGACAAAAACTTCAGACTCCCTACTTCCAAATCCAAACATAATTGTCTTCACAACCACACAAAAAAATAAAACAATTAAAAAGACACAAAACACTTTATTCTCTCTTTTATCATCTGATTCTATTAGATCTTATGTAAATGTCGATGCTATTGGTTTTAGATATTTGGATTTGGATATGTAAATGGCCATGCTATTATTTTGTGTTTTGTTTGTAAACGGACCAAATAGGAACAAATGTGATGTTTTGATTCTTTTTGGTTTGTTTTGTAAATGTGTTTGCATGTTTTGTGTGTGTTTTATGTTGATTATTTAAGTCATTAATGTAATTTGTGAACTTAGATTCTCTTAACCGTCATCTCAACTTCATGTTTCTATAGTATTCATTATTTGATGGTTTCATCTCTTTGACAGGGAAAAAGAAGTTGTGAAAATGGGAGCCCCGTAGTATAATTGGATACCAAAAAAGAAGAATTTCTTATGGCTGGAGTAATCAAACATGGAACTATAAAATGGCTTTACATAGTCGCAGACTTTGAGTACTACCTCTCTCCAGACCCCCCAATCCCAACTCTCCTGTCCACACCGCCCATAAGAACAGCTTCCACACCACACTTTCCAAACCCTTAGCAGCCACATCCACAACTCGCTTTCTGCTGATAACCATAGCCACATCCACACCTCACTTTTTTTGCTGATAACACGAGTCCATTTTTTCCTATCCACAACATATGTGTCCATATTTTATTTATCCAAAAACATCTCATCCTCAAATATGTTATGCACTCAAGTTTTTTTTTCTGGGTACTACTATTTTATTTCTTTGATCTACACCATCCATAACTCAATTGTTGAATCACTTAATTCAATTAAATATATATATATATATATATATATATATATATATATATTGCCAAAATATGATATGAACACCTTGAATGTATATTGATGATCACAAGAGTATATATATTACAAGGTTTGTCGAGGGTTTTAGATTTAGGAATGGAAACTTATCAATTCCTATATAATAGGAATATATCCTTATCTTGATATAACATAATATTCTTCTTAACACTCCCCCTCAAGTTGGAGCATGAAGATCCGTAATGCCCAACTTGCCAAGTAAGTAAGTGAACTGTTGTCTTTCAAGCGCCTTAGTAAGTATGTCTGCCAATTGCTCTATCGTTCGAACGTGTGCAGTTGCAATGTTCCCTGACGTGATCGCATTCCGAATAAAATGACAATCGCGCTCAATATGCTTTGTTCTTTCATGAAAAACCGGGTTGGCAGCTATGTGTAGAGCGGACTTACTATCACAAACCAGCTTCATCGGATCTGAGTGAGCTATTCCGAGAGATTGAAGAAGTTCCTTCATCCATAAATGCTCTTTAGTTGCAAGTGTCATGGCCCGATACTCTGCTTCTGCTGATGAAAGAGATACTCGTTTTTGTTTCTTCGTTTTCCAGGAGATAGCTGAATCACCAAGAAGAACTACATAGCTACTCAAGGATTTTCGTGTCAGTGGACATGCACTCCAGTCAGCATCCGAGTAAGCCGTGAGATGGAGATCATCATTCGCAGTAAGTAATATGCCTTGACCCGGTGATCCTTTCAAGTACTTTACAACCCGTAAAGCTGCATCCCAGTGAGCTTGTCTTGGAGCTTGCATGAATTGAGCAAGAATGTGAACACAATAGCTGAGCTCCGGTCTCGTTAGAGCAAGATAAACTAACCGTCCTATGAGTCGTCGATATTGCGAAACATCATCATACATTGGTCCATCATCAGACATCAGCTTATGATTTTCTTCAATTGGCGTAGACACAGGACGTGATCCTGTCAACCCACACTCGGATACAATATCCAGACAATATTTCCTTTGGGACAAGTAGATACCTTCTTCACTTCGAGCAACTTCTATCCCCAAGAAATACTTTGAGTGACCAAGATCCTTCATTCTAAAACACTCCCCGAGATATCCTTTAAACTGGGATATAACACTTGCGTCATTTCCGATGATAAGTAAGTCATCAACATAAACCAAAATGTGTAGAACCGTAGATCCCCGAACACGAGTAAATAACGAGTAGTCTTTGTGACACTGAACAAATCCATAGTCGAGAAGGGCTTTGGAGAGCTTTGCGAACCAGCACCTTGGTGCTTGTTTGAGCCCGTATAGAGACTTACGTAACCTACACACAAGAGAAGGATCTGAGGGGGCGAATCCTGGTGGAGGTTTCATATAGATTTCTTCGTCTAAATCACCGTGGAGAAAAGCATTATGAACATCCATTTGATGGATTTCCCACTTCTTTGCAGCAGCAACTTTGATGAGCGTGCGAATGGTATTCATCTTAACAAATGGAGCGAAAGTCTCTGAGTAATCCTCTCCTTCTTTCTGATGATTTCCCATGACAACCAATCTTGATTTGTGACGTTCTATCGTACCATCGGCTCGAAACTTGATACGATAAACCCATTTACATGCTAATGCTTTCTTTCCTGGCGGAAGTTTCTCAAGTGTCCATGTCTTATTAATCTCAAGAGCATCTACTTCTGAACCCATTGATTCTCTCCAAACTTTATATTGCATCGCATCTTTAAAATATATCGGTTCTTCTTCAAGTGAAACCGCATTAAGAAAGGCTGCATAGGACTCAGAGAACCTATCACTCGTTACATAATCGGTAAGAGGATAGAGACACGTACCTGAAGACGCCGAAGGAGAGGTGGTGGAGAGGTGAACGGGGTTTATATCGCACGTGGCTGAGTATGTTATGTAGTGCTTCAGCCGTGTAGATGTTTTCTTGTTTCGGAGCCCACGTCCTAACTGTTCAACAGATACATCGGCAGTGGAACTTGGTTCAGGCTGAGGCTGTGAAGAAGACGACCCTTCAACCAAAACCGGAGGAACGGAAGGAAGCGGAGAAGTGGGACCCGAAACATCTGGAGAAGCCATTGAGTCTGATGCCTCCGGAGAAGAGACAATTTCTGGTTCGGTTTCACTAGGTAAACTCCCCCTGTTGTCAATGACTTCAAAGACGTCATCAACCGAAGGTATGAGAGGAGGTGAAGGAATTGTTTCATTTTCCTGCGAGTCAGGCGAGTGGTTACTTGCAGAGAAAGGAAATGTTGTCTCATGAAAAATAACATCTCTCGAGACAAAAATGCATCCCTTCTCGAGATCGAAAACTTTCCACCCTTTTTGTCCTTGTGGATACCCAAGGAACACACATCTTCGACTACGAGGATCGAGCTTGTCTGTTTTTGCTACTTGCCGTTTTGCAAAACACAGACTTCCAAAAATGCGAAGCTTTGAGTATGATGGAGGTGAACCGTAAAGGAGCTCATATGGGGTCCGGCCTTGCAACAATGGTGTAGGAGTTCGATTTATCAGATATGATGCGGTTAAGACACTCTCACCCCAAAACCTCTTAGGCAAATGACTCTGAAATAGAAGAGCCCTAGCCATGTTCAAGATGTGTCTATGTTTCCGCTCTGCTCTGCCATTTTGTTGTGACGTCCCAACACAAGACGTCTGATGCAGTATCCCATTGGCAGATAAATAAGATTTCAAACATGTGAATTTGGTTCCATTATCACTTCGAACTATTTGAACTTTCTTGCCAAATTGACGCTCGGTCATTGCGAAGAAGTTCTTTAGAACTGTTCCGACTTCACTTTTTGCAAGCAGCAGATGAGTCCAAACTGCTCTTGAAAAATCATCTACTATTGTGAGGAAATAATATGCACCACACGATGATCGAATACTGTATGGTCCCCAAACATCACAGTGCATAATAGAAAAACACGCAGCGGCTTTATTATTACTTTCAACAAAAGAGTCTCGAGCTTGTTTCGCTTGAATGCAAATATCACAGAACTCTGATAAATCTACTTTTCTATCATCAAAATCCTCTAGTTTAGATAAAAGTGAAGATAAAACTTTATTGCTAGGATGTCCCATTCTTTGATGCCACAAAACAGCTTCACTCAACGTTGACGTCTTCTTTGCACGTGCTGGAACAATCCCTTGAAGATGATAAACCCCATTCTCCTCTTTACCTACTCCAATCGGCATCTTCGAAGAACGCTCCTGTATAACACAAATTTCGTCAGTGAATATAGCGAAACATGAGAGTTCTTTCAACAGACGAGCAAGAGAAATAAGTGTGCATGATAGATCTGGGACATAGAGAACGTGACGGAGCATTTTGCCCCCGCCTAGATATAATGTTCCCTCCTTTGTAGCAGGGGAATGTTTCCCATTTGCTAACACAACGACGCATCGATCAATGTCCTTAAGATCAGTAAGAATTTCTTCATCACCAGTCATGTGATGTGAGGCTCCTGAGTCTAAGAGAAGTTCGACATTACCCGAGAGTTTTTCTGATGCTGGAGAGTTATCAGGTTTTAGTAAAGCAATGATCGCATTCCATGCTTCTTTACTAACACCTGGAGGAAGAGAAGTTTCGGAAGAGACTGTGTTTACTTGAGCGTTGTTGGCTCGTGGAGGTGCTGAGCGACCTCTCCCACGGCCTCGTCCGCGTCCTCTACCTCTGCCTTCATTGTTTGAGTCAAACCAACCCTCTGGATATCCATGTTTGACGAAGCAAGTTTCTACTGTATGATTTGTTCGTCCACAATAACTGCGCAACAAATTGTTACAACCTCTTCCCACTGTGTTTATGGCGTTAAGGCCGGATTGTACTGCGAGTCCCACAGCATTAATGCGCTCGTCTTTGCTTCTTGAAACAGAGAGATGTCTCTCCTCGCTTACAAGTTCTGAGTAAATCTGGTCAAGGCTGAGATCTTTCTCACGAGTAAGACGTCCCAACACGTTCGTTCTTGTTGTTCCAAATCTTGAAGCATCCAAACCCATGAGAAACTGATGTATTCGCTCATGCTCTCTCCTCTTGTTGTGAGATATCATGATTTCACACTACGATTTGTTGCAGTAACATCCAAGAGCAGGCTCATAATCATCCAAGTCATCCCACATTACCTTGAGTTTCCCA
Organism: Moricandia arvensis; assembly: GCA_905132765.1. NCBI lineage: Eukaryota > Viridiplantae > Streptophyta > Magnoliopsida > Brassicales > Brassicaceae > Moricandia > Moricandia arvensis. The sequence goes on along the minus strand of CAJHQP010004719.1, from coordinate 14,598 downwards.
AAGTAACTTGCAATGTCTTGACCTTCTTGTCTGCAACCCGCTATATCTGATTTCAACTCGTGTACTCTTGGAGCATTACCAGCAGAGAACCAAGTCTTAAGACTTTCCCACATAACTTGAGCATTGTCCACCACAGATATTGCGTGGTGTATCTTGGGTTCTATACTTGCGTACAACCACCCAATAAGCATCGAGTTGACAGTTACCCAGCTGTTTTATTCGTTTGAGTAGCTTGCTGGTCTCTGAATCGTTCCATCAACGAAACCAAGCTTCTGTTTTGCTCTAAGATTATTCTTAGCTAGTTTTGCCCATCTCTCATAGTTTTCACCATTCAAGAGGATTGGAGTGAGAACATAATGAGGGTGATCTGAAGGATGAAGATAATAGGGTGATGAGGAGATCTCATCTTTGCCCATCTTGACGACAGAGGAGATCTCTGTGTCTGATTTAGTTTCAGTCATCTTTAAAGGAGAAGGTCGAGTTCAATGAGAACAATAAAGAGAGAAGAGTTTTGTGTTATATGGTGTTCGGATCGAGTTTGAGCTCTGATACCATGCCAAAATATGATATGAACACCTTGAATGTATATTGATGATCACAAGAGTATATATATTACAAGGTTTGTCGAGGGTTTTGCTAAATCTATAGAGGAATGGAAACTTATCAATTCCTATATAATAGGAATATATCCTTATCTTGATATAACATAATATTCTTCTTAACATACATATATATATATTATATCAATTTTATATATTATAATATAAGATAATAATAACTAAAATATGTTGGAAACAAAAAAAAACATAACCGTTAAATCTTGTTTTCCCTTTTCAATCAAGTGGCCTGAAACTAAGCTCACAAATTCATAAACCCCTGCCTACTCTATAGATCACACACCCGTTAGATCTTCTTTTCAAATTTCAATCTTGTGGTCATAACTAATTCTTACCTACCTTCATAATTTATACAAGGAAACTAAGTCATAACTAAAAATCTAACTAATTCTGGTCCCCACTAACTAAAAAAAAATCAAAAAAAAAAAAGAAAGTTGTTTTGTTTCGCCAAGCAGAGGGTATTTCTGTCTGAAAATCACCTTGGGAGCCGGGATAGTGCCCATCCAGCGAGAAGTGTCTCACATTTTCAAAACAGAGTGAAACTTATTCACAAACTTCGTGTGGGGCTAATAGTTTTCATTTCCCGTCTCATGGAAAACCCTTCTCGCCTACTGGTAGATGGACAACTGTGTGGACCGATGGGCTTACCAGCCTTGACCGTTACAAAGGATGATGCTACCACATCGAGCGGCTGTGATCTGTCATTATGTGCGACTATCTCCACTATAGAAAAAAAGAACGAACAGCTAGTCAATGAAATACTAGAAACAAAAAAGGCTTTCTACATAAGCATCGTCCAAAACGATTTTATATCAGCTGTAGCAAATAAATATTCTAATGGGCAGGCAAAGCCCGCAGGCTGCTATCCCAATAGGCCAGCGGGAGGAACGAGGAGAGGCTCCGGAAATCATAGCACCGCGGTCGAAAAAGCGTGGTCTCTTCAGATAACACGCACCGTAGGCCATCCTCGGCCAAGAAAGAAAATCTCTCGATCTCCTAAAGCCTTTTCCTTCCCCGGCCGCATCTCCCTCCCTTCGCCGAGCCTTTCCGGGAAAAAGTCATTTTTTTTTCAACAATGTCTTTGTCATTCGATCCACTAGCGTTCCGTTAGATAGGAACGATTTGATAAATACTGATAACTCTCGGATTATGTTGTCTTAATGGTAACACACTCTTCTTCTATATATTCGTTGTTTTAATGAAGATACATATAATTGTTAAAAAAACATAAATTTATGAATTTTTAAATGTAAGAACACAAATATTGAAATGTGCTCAATTTCTTCAAAACCGGATCACTTTATTTAACTATGTGTGCTAACGTGGATGACATATGATTCCACAAGCCAACTAAAAATAATGTATAATATTTTACAAGAAGAAGAATGTTACGAAGGAAGGTAAAGAAGTTGTGGAGGAACACTGCTAAGAAATATGTTGTTGTGAATATTGGAGTATGTGTCATAAACTAAATAAAAATAAATCGTGTGTAGATGGTATCTATCAAACCAAACTGCTACTGTTTTAATTATGGAGAAATCACATAAAATCCTTACATAGATATAGTTAGCACGGCCATGGAAAACAATAATTTCCTCTATGGACTTGTCGCTTCATGTTTTCTCATACATGAACGTACATATAATATTTAAAATATCATGAACTTTGGAAATTTTAAATTTAGAACACCAATATTGAAATGTGGCCAACTATATCAAAATCTAAAATCGATTTTGGTTCATTTAGACACATGTGATGATGTGGATGACACTTGTGGACGTGGATGACACGCGATGCTACAAACCAACTAAAAACAACGTATCGTACTTACAAAAATATCATAAATAATAAAAAATAATTATATATTTTTTAAAACATATGTTTTTTTTCCGTGAGCTATCTATATAGCACTGAAATTTACTTGAACTAGAAGATACAAAGCTTAATTAATGCACTTGATTATGTTTCTATTGTCTTAAGAATCTCTTGTAGATCCCTATCAGTGCTACAATTAATTTTGTAATTTATAGATTTCCACAAATTTATTTTTTATAGGTAATCTTGATTTATAGAAGAAGCCTCTAAAATATATAATCTAAATTTCAAAAAATTTATGTGATATGATATATTTTCGAGTTCAAAAAACATGGAAAAGGATGTTCGTATTAGTTGTATAACACTTAAATAACTGATTCATTCTTTCTTACACAACAAGCACGTTTCATGTCATAATTTATCCTCGGTATCTTAATTTTTTCTAGTGTTAACATTATCCAGTATAACTTTCTAAATGAAGTATTTGATTTTTGGTGGGGACTTTCATCTCCACGAGAAATCCTGGAATATTCACATATATTTTCCTGATTTCGTATAATGTCATCCATAACTATTTGGCTTTAAGAACTGCCTAGATGGCATACTTAGTACCATTGTACATGCTCGGGAACAACATACACCTTATTCAATTGGACATTGCAATTTCGTGTTGATGGGTCAATGATTCACACTGAATAACGGTAGTAGTTAATCTTTTACTAGTCCTAATTTTTGTCGAGTAAATGTGATCCATAGATCATTCTATACTGAAACATATTATCCTCACCACACCCTTTTGATAAGATTTTATAACCAAAAATCAAGTATATACAATATTTCGCCAACTATAAGATATATAGTCGGATCTAAATGAGTCTAAAAGGTTTCCATTATGAAAAATACCACCCCTTGAACACCTTTGAGAGTAGTGAATCTGAAAACCAACTAGTCTCCATAATCGTTTAGAGAATTAAATTGAATTAAGGTCATCTATAACACGTAAAATAATTCCACCCTTTGTTCTTACCCAGACATAATTTTTCATGATATCTAGATCATTTATTTATTTTTTTGTTTCCAGAGCTCCACTAGAACTGGGAAACTGCACTTGTTAGTCTGGATGTCACCAACTTGGGTAAACGGATTCAAGACATTACATTACTACATGATGCAGTTTATACTGATTTTATTAGAACATCTTTTTGCTTTTAGATACGAATTTTGATGTCTATTCCCTTACTCGATTATGAATCTTTCCATAAAGGAAACTTAATATCAGATTTACCCCCTCCCCCCCAAACTCTCTGGTGTTCTATATAGAAATCCGCACAAACTGTAAAATATATAATATTGACTAAAATCATCATGTGTTGAGTCATTTATCTTATGTCTAAAAATTAACAACGATTTAGAAAGTTCATTTCTCACACAAGAACTTATATTTCTAAGAATTTGTAAAATGATTTGACATTTCTCTTTGTTTACTGGTAAGAAAATAACATTATTTGCAAAACAAAATGTGAGAAGGGTGACTCCTCTTCTATAGGAATCCATTAATCAGTCCAAATATGTGCATTTAACATTACCTAATTAACCAAACTCTTAAACACTTTCTGTAAATATTTTTACATACTTGAATTGCTCTCCATTCATAGGACGGATGTGATTCACATGTTGATCATAAGAATGTCAATGTATTATGAAGTTGCTATAACAACTTTTATATAACCAAGGTCTTACTTGATCTAAAAGATGTGAAGCTGGATTTTTTGCATTTTTTGTTTCGTGGATTCCTAGCATTCAGACAATTGTGCCTCCTTCCATATCCTTGATTCTATTTTTAATTGTCTTAATAACTCCCATGGATCTCTATCGGTAGTATTATAAATTTTATATTTCTAATTTTTCATAGATATCCTATTATTGTCGATAGTCGTGACCTAAACTTGGTGGAGAAAGCCTCCAAAATACATAAATAAAATTTTAAGAGACTGATGCAATAGTAAATATTAATGAGTCTGATGCAATGTGAAAAATGATCCGGTTTGTATAACTAGATGACACTTCAATTATACATGACTAACTGATTTCTCTTTACTCCACCAGAAAAAAACATTGCATATCACAATTTATTCGATGTGAACTTAAACTTTATTACCGAAATATACCATGATCTACAAATTTCAGAAGAAGCATTTGATTTACAGTGGATATTTTAATTTTCACGAGAAAGTCTGTAAATTATTTAACATCGGGACATGTCCATCGAAAATAAAATCAGTATCATAATGAGACTTTCGAAGTTTTACTCATTTAAAAGTATATTTTCATGTTTCCTTTATAATATTTTCCATAATTATATGGTTTTTAAAAACCGATTAACATACTTAGTATCAGTTGCACATCCTCTAAAAAGCTTTTTTCACACGAATCAATGAGAGATTCCACGTCCATATTGATGTCAATCAGATGAATTCGAAAGATAGGTATTTTAGTTACTAGTCTATGATATCAGGAGATAGGTTGCGTTCCATTAATTATTCAATCTTAAAATCGATGATCCTGATCCTACTCCATTGATAAGACTTTTTTGACCAAAGTTTGAGCAAATAGTACTCTTCTTACCATAAGATGCAGAGTAAGATCTATGACCATCTCCAACTCAACTTCATTTTTCACTTTTTACTTCATTTGGAAACAAAATTTGCTCCAACTCTACTTCATTTTTCTACTTCAAAATGAAGTCATGAACAATGTTGCTTCAGATTTGAAGATATACTGTTCACATCTTCATTTTTGAAGATGAACTTTTTTAATTGTAAATTGGTCCTCAACTTTTATTTGTTCTTATCTTTTACTAAAATAATTAAATAATTTAATATAGTCCAATTAATTTCTAATTCAGTTTTTTTTTTCACTTTACTAATTTAAAATATTAAATATACTAAGACTTTCACTGATAAAAAAATTACATAATTAATATAAAAAGTGAAATACATAATTAATAATACCAAACTAAACATATAAAACTCAAACAACATAAACTAACACTTAATAATCTGGTAAATTATTTCCAGATCCACTAAGATTATTAAAAAACTGTCCAAATGAAGTTGATGTTTGAGGAGGTTCTTGAGCTTGTTGTTCTTCTCTCCGTTCCAACAAAATTCGAGTTTGCTCGGATTGAATGTACGCACGAACTTTTAGGTCTTGTATGGAATTCACATCACAAAATAAAATTTTGTTTTCTTCTTTTTGTTTTTTCAAAGCAAAATTCCTACTTTGAATCTCTAAATGTTGTTCTCTTTGTGCACTTGTCTTCTTTAACTGCTCCAATAGTTGTTTATTTCCTTCTTTTAAGGTGCTAATAACTAGTGATGTTTGATCATCTTTTTTTCTTTTAAGTTTGGATTTTTTAACTTCAATTGGTCTTTTAGATGAAGATCCACCAATAATATCTTCTTCTTCATCTAAATTCAAAGAAAATGAAGACAAACATGGAGATCCTTGTGTAGCCGAATTAGATGTAAGATTTTCATACTCTGAATTTGTATCTCTGAAAACCACTAGAGTTTGACACTTTTTAGCTGTTGTGTCACCATCTTTAAACTTTTCAAAATTCTTGATAATATTCCACACATGATCGAATTTCCAACCTTTTTTGTATTTTGGATCATCTTTAAACATTAATTTGGCTTGCTCAAACTACATTCCAATTTAAAACAAAAAGACATTAGTATAAAGTAAGTAAGATATATATTACACTAATCTTAAAACACTTACAATATCATCATTTGAAGCACCACTTGGACGTCTGTTTTCACATTGTTTGAGACATGCATGCAATTTCTTTGTTGCTTTCTCAATAGTTTAAATTCAACAATGAATAGATTTCTTTGTACTTTCACTCCAACTTGCATTTTTCCATTCTCGTAAGCATCTGCCACACGAGACCAGAACTGATTGGATGTCTGATAAACACCCATGATTGGATCTTGGGATATTTCCATATAGACTTGGCATAGGAGCTTATCTTCTTCTTGAGTATATCCTGCTGAACGTAATGGCGTTTTGTTAAAAGGTAAAATAAATTATGGATAAAAATAGAGAATAGAATGATTCAATGTTGTGAATGAAAATGTAGAACAAAAGACGTAATTTATACAAAATAAAGATTCTCATATCTCTCAGTTGAGCATGACATGATTTGATAATACAATAGAAAAGTATTCAAAGATTCTCATATTTTTAATCTATATGACTTGAATGTGATAATACAAAAAAAAGTGGTTCAAAATTTTTCACATTTTTTAATTTACTATGACATGATTTTGATAATACACTGATAAAGTGATTCAAAGTTTTTTATATTATTCAATTAGATATGACATGATTTGATAATACAATGAAAAGATGATTCAAAGATTCTCACATATTTTATTCTACTATGACATGATTTGATAATACAATGAAAAAATAATTCAAAGATTCTCATATTTTAATAAAATATGACATGATTTAAAAATGCAATGAAAAGTGATTCCAAGATTCTCACATTACTCAAACTTTCAAGATACAAATAATAATACAAAGAAAAAGTGATTCTAAAGAATTCTATATATACTAGTAGAACTCATTTTAACTTCACAGACTCTAAGATTTCATTTTAAAATGAATTATAATTTCACAAATTCATTACATTTGGATGGTTCTTCATCATCTTCAGATGATGACGGAAATATAGAGATGATCAATAACCTCGAGCAAGAAGAATTAGCAATACATCATGCTATCGCAAATAACAATGCGATAATACAATACCTTCGTAATCAACAAAGCAGTCAGGTGATTCATGGAGGCTCAGTTCCTGGACGTTCTTTTATCCATCGCGATCGAGAAAGCGCACATTATAGATTGTACAACGACTACTTCTCGGAGAATCCAACTTACAACGACGCCATGTTTCGTAGGAGATATCGTATGTCTCGTTCTTTATTCCTTCGTATCGTTAATGCGGTTGAAAATCATGACAACTACTTCAAACAGCGAAGGGATATAGTTGGGACACTTGGTTTATCATCTCTTCAGAAAACAACTGCCATCTTTCGGATGCTAGCTTATGGTTTACCAGCTGATGCAACAGACGAATACATAAAAATTGGCGAATCAACAGCAATCGAAAGTATGAAAAGATTTTGTCGAGCTGTAGTGGAGATATTCTCGGAGGAGTAATTACGATCACCAACACGTGGTGATGTTTCAAGACTTATGTATATTGGTGAAAAATGAAGTTTTCCAGGAATGTTGGGTAGCTTAGATTGCATGCATTGGAAGTGGAAAAATTGTCCTACCGCTTGGGCTGGACAATATGCAGGTCGTAGTGGATCACCAACTATAATACTTGAAGCTGTTGCGGATTATGATCTTTGTATATGGCATGCATATTTTGTGATGTCAGACAACAAAAATGATATCAATGTATTGGAATCTTCTCATCTCTTCTCCAATCTCGCTCAAGGTATTGCGCCTCCTGCTAATTATATTATTCAAGGAAATGAATATAATATGGGATATTATTTAGCCGATGGTATATATCCAAAATGGTCGACTATAGTACAAACAATTCACGAGCCAAGAGGTTCAAAAAAGCAATATTTTGCTACGCAACAAGAAGCATGTCGAAAAAATGTTGAACGTGCTTTTGGTGTTCTCCAATCACGCTTTGCAATTGTGAAAGGGCCAGTTCATTTTTGGAAAAAAGAAGTGATACATGATATCATGACCACTTGTATAATTTTACATAACATGATAATTGAGGATGAGCGTGATCTCGATGCACCAATTGAAGTTGTCACAGAAGTTCCACCTACAAAGGTTGATATAGAAGAACATGAGGATATTCGTTTTCAAGAGTTTCTTGGTCGATTTAGAAGAATCAAAGATCAAGAAGTTCATTTTGCACTTCGAAACGATTTAATTAATCACTTGTGGGAAAAACATATGTATGATGCTTCTTTATAAAATCTAATGTTTTTGTTTATTTATTCATATTTTTTGTAATAATTTTTATTATATGAAAATGTTAAATTTGTATAAAATAATATTCATGTTGGAATATTGTTAAAACAATATAGTTGGGTAAAATTTGTAAACATGAAAAAGTAGAAAGTCTTGTTAAAAAATAATGATAAAATAATGATGGAATATACTTAGAATATTCTTTTTGCAAAGAGTAAATGAAGTAGACTATTGGAGCAAAAACTGCTTCATTTTTTACTTCATTTTGAAGAAAATGACCTTTTGAAGATAAAAATAAAGCCAACCATTAAAGATGCTCTAAACGGGTCTAAGAGATCTTTATTAAAAAATACTGGTCTTAAACATCTTTGAGAATAGTGAATCCATAAAATCAATTAATTTTCATAACCTTTTAGCCAATAAAACCGTACTAAGTCGTCTACAACACAAAAACCAAGTCCACAGTTTTTATATATCCTGGCATACTTTTCTAGCACATTTAGTGCATTCATTTCTGATTTTTTTCTAGAACTGGCAACCAAACTTGCCAGTTTAAATGCACCAAATTGGATAAGCATGAATAAGACATTACATCAATAGGTGAGTCAATTGCTACTGATTATATGAGAACATCTTTCTTCCATTTGAGAAGAATTTGATATCCATTCCTTTACTCACTTCTGAAGTATTTCTTATAGGAAACTGAAAATTTGATTCTTAGCCTTCTTAAACTCTCTCATATTGCTAGATATGATCTCATGCATTCAATTTTAAAACACATAACCACCAACTGTTGAAATAAAAATATTGACTTTACTTATCCCATATTAAGAAATGTATTTTATATCCAAATTGTAAAGACGATTAAAATATTTATGGTCCATAAATTGATTATAATTGTTTTAATGATTTGACATCGTCTTTGCTAGCTTGATGGAAAAAGTGGGGTCGACGAGCTATTTCCCCACGAGAACTATCATATAACATCAGATACTCACCAAACTATGATCTAGTATCAAACCTACAAGATTTGAAAGTTATAAACTTATTTCTCCATGAATTAATAATTTTGAATGTAATTCTCTCCGAACCAATACTTCAAAACTTAATTACCCATAGACCATGGTTTTAATTGGTTTATTATCAACCAAATAGTTTAAACCGGCTAAACCAAACTAAAATATATTTTAAACTATTTTTATGTAAGACTATTGTTTCTTTTCTTGTTAAAATTTCAAAATATATATATTTTTGAACTTCAAAAAATCTTTCCTAAATTTTTTACTTATTTGCATTTTTAAAAATTTAAAATATATGTTTTGTTGAATTTTGACAAAAAACAATTTTTTTATCAATCACATGAAAAGTTATAAAATTATGAATATTTATTGATAAAAATGATTCTGGTAAAATTCAACAAAACTAGATTTTTTGACATAAATTCTTTATCAAAATTTGATTTTTTTTCTTTCACATTTCAAAAAAAAAATAAAAATTTACAAGCTTATTTGTTCATTGTAATTTTATTAAACTTATAAAAATGAAATCTTGATGTAATTTTTTTTTCTTTTAAATTTCAGAAACACACAAAATATATATCTAAAATTTCCTTAAGTTAAAAAAATATCTATATTTGAAATTTCAACAAGAAGATAAATCATATTCTATATTAAAAATTGTTTAAAATAAATTTTGGTTTGGTTTAATCGGTTTAACTGTTTGGTTAATAATAAACAATTAAAACCATGGTCTATGGGTAATTAAGTTTTGAAGTATCGATTCGGGGGGAAATACATTTAAAATTGTTAATTCGTGGGGATTTGACACTAGGTCATTGTTTGGTAGGGATCTGATGTTATACGATAGTTCTCGTGGGGAAATAGCTCGTCGACCCGAGAAAATGAAATATAATCTGCCAAAAGTGAGAGATGGAAGGACTCTCTTTTTCCACTCTTAACTCTTTTAAGAAACTATCCCATTCTACCTTTCATATATGTGATTAACACTTTCGTACAAAGGTAAATAAAGAAGAATATAGATCTTCTTGACGTAGTTTTCTTTTTGAAAAAATTATCCCACACGGTTGAACATTTAGAAGAAGCATAAAATGTACCAAAACTGAATCTCTTCATTCAAAAATGCATCTAAACATTCAATTAACCCATTTTTGTGTCAATCCCAATTTTTGTACGAGATAAAACTACTACTTACACAGTTGCCACAAATTTTTGTTTTCAAGATAAATTCGTTATTAATCTACGAAACATTTCATGGAAAAGTAAAACATTATCCAACCGCTTCGACACTAAAGTTGATTGTCGTTCCAAAATTATTGTATGCAAGAAAACTTATAATCATAAATGTGCAACAACTTGTAAGGTTCATGTTGAATGCTTAGCAAAATAGGACATCAAGAGAGTATCAGATAAATGAAGCAGCAATCAAAGTAAATAAAACCAACAATACCTAAATCTTGGAATTTCAAATTAAACAAAGATATCAACTTTCAAAATTCTTCAAAAAAAATTTAGTCCAGCTTAAAGAATCAGGGGTTTACTATTAGGATGTAAATCCCAACCCAAAATCAAAGGCCTATAAAGTAGTAAATGTTATTAGAGAAATTATGTAGGATGACACTAAATTTTTTTATCACAAGTATAACACACAAAAGTTGAAATGAAAAAAAAAATGTTTTATTAAAGAGGTAAAGAGACACTTATATCTCTTGTGTTAAGTAATCTATGACTTATGGTTTAGATTTGAGGGGTGGGGTTTAAGATTTTTTTTTTAAAAACTTAAAATTTAAAATAAAAATTTTAAAATTGTTTTAAAAAGAATTTTTGGATTTAAAAATAAAAATTTGAAGGGAGATTTGCCAAAACTGACCCAAAACTTGATTTGAATTGCAAAAGTAAACCCAAACTTGAATCAAATGCAAAAGTAATCTAAAAGGCTATTGAAATTACAACCATCCCCTTGTGAACAAACAAAAAATCGATTTTTGTGTCTGTTTCTAACCCCCGCAAGTCGTCTGTGTAGACGACTTAATTATAAGTCGTCTGGACGACTTACTTGTAAGTCGTCTAATATAGTATTTCTTAAAAATAATTTAAAAATTTTGTAAAAAACTTTTTGATAATTAAAAAATTGAAATCATGTAATTAACGTATGTTTAAAGAGATATAAATTAAGATATAACAAAATTTAATTGTTTTCAACATAGACGAGTGAAAGTAGTTAGTCATGATATTCTTTGATTTAGGTTTTGCCAACATATGTTGTAGTATTGTATGTGTTCTTAGGGTTAGATTTTGGAAAGCATAAATGTTTTTTTGAAAAATTTAAAATTGACATAGGTGTGTTTATTTCTGTGTATAGTTAACAGTATTTAAGTATAATTTGATTTTATAACGTGGTTAGTTAGTTAATTTAGTCAATTTAGTTTAGGGTTTAGGTTTAGGGTCTGGGCCGACTTACTAGTAAGTCGTCTGGTGAATATTTACGGTAGACGACTTACTAGTAAGTCGTCTGATGCACGTTCAAACCGGACCGAACCTTTAGTTTTACCATTTTACCAATGTGCTTTTAAACCTAACCGGATTTTTTACCGGGCATATATAAGATTTTTTTTTTTGCTTACTGTTTCGCGAAATTTAGAAACTTAGAAACTCAAACGTCATTTCTCTCAAAGAGGCGATTTCGAAGGCGATTTCCGACGATTATCTGTAATCCATATTCTCACCACCGGTCTCACCGCCGTTATCACCGTCATTCTCACCACCTTTCTCACCGTCGCTTCCTCTATTTCAAACCCTAGCGGCGTTTGTCTGTAAACCCTAGCGGCGTTTCTGTCAGAGGCGTGTCTTTAAACCCTAACGAGGTAAGTTAAAACGTTGTCTCTTAAGTCCACCGTTCTCACCACCGTTCTCACCACCGTTCTCACCACCATTCTCACAACCGTTCTCACCGCATTTCTTTTTGGCTGTCTATTTTGGCAGATTTATAACCGCTGTGTCGAAGGCGACTATGGCTTCTCCGAATTTTCAGGTATGCTCTAAAATGTGTACTGGCAGTCTTGGAAGACTTATAATTAAGTCGTCTAGAAAGTCTTTCAGACGACTTAATTACAAGTCTTCAGCTGGAAGACTTTCCAGAAGACTTAATTATAAGTCGTCTGGAAAGTCTTCAGCTGGAAGACTTTCTAGAAGAATTAATTATAAGTCGTCTGGAAAGTCTTCCAGACTTATAATTAAAATGTTATATTGGATGGTTGTGTGTTTGAGATGGTTGTCTTTCATTGTTTTGCAGACAAAAAAAATGGATATTCCAAAACTCCCCCGAAGGTTACATACATTAGGGGAAGAGCCCCCCGCAATGAAAGCTATTTCGTATCATACGGATTGCTAGAAATTGCATGCTGCTTTAAAGAAAGCTTTTCATGGTGACGAATATGAGAGCTAAAGGAGTCAAAGTTGGGAGTTTTCATCAAGTTTAAAGAGCTCGGATTTGCTTGGGCTTCAAGGCTGGTTCACTACATGCTCGGGTTCCAGCTGGAAATAAAGAAGAAGTACGAGCTGTGGAGTCTAGTTGGTCTAGAACCGGTGAGGTTTTCACTGTTAGAGTTTGAAAACCTCACTGGTCTAAACTGCGAGTACATAGAGGACCTTGAGAGACCGAAGTGTGCTGTTACAAAGTAGATGGCTTCTTTCTGGGGCATGTTGGTAGTTCATGTCGAAGCTGGGCCATCTACTGAGCAGATAATAGCATCATTTGAGAGGTGCGAAGGGTGGTCTCGGGAAGATCGCAAGCGGCTCGGGTACCTTGCCATCTTCACTGGATACATTGAAGGGAGAAAGTATTCAACCGCCACAAGGGTTAGTCTGGCAAGGCTAGTGATGGATTTAGAACGTTTTGAGAACTATCCATGGGGGAGAGTCGCGTTCAAGGTGCTGATGGACTCTTTGAAGGGCAAAGATATTTCGGGCTGTTACACTGTTGATGGGTTTATACAAGCTCTCCAGGTCTGGGTGTACACAGCTCTACCGGAATTGGCTGCTAATTATGGTAATCCCATACCAAACAGACCGTCTCCACCGATACTGGCTTACATGGGTGGCAAAGGACGCAGATGCTTTAAAGATGCTATTTGCAGACAGGTATTTACTTATATCCTTTACTCCCAAAATTAAGTCGTCTGGGAAGTCGTCTGGTAAGTCGTCCAGTAGGAAGACTTTCCAGACGACTTTCCAGACGACTTATTTATAAGTTAATCCGTCAAATATCTAAGTTCATATCTTATATTTACTGCAGACTACGGTGGTGAACTTTGTTGAGAAGGACTATGGTGAAATGTTTCCAAAATGGGACTCTGATGCTGGGGACCTTCTCGCGGAGAACATAATTAAAGTTATGTTTAATCAGAGACCGTGGAAGTGGACCATGGATTGCTGGGAAGTCACCGGTACTTGGGTCAATACAAAGCCGGTGGTTGTGAGTCCATTGAAGAAAGCCATAGTTTTGGTAGAAGAAGAGAGTCTAAGACCTCTGAAGAAAGCTCGTAAAGAGGCTAAAAAAGAGGCACCTGCAGAGGCTAAAAAAGGGGCACCTTCAGAGGAGAGTGCAGGGAAGTTTGCAGAGGCTAGTGAAGAGGTTCGCACAGAGGCTCGTCCAGAGGTTACTACGACTGTGCTTGGGATGACCAAAGAGGACCTTGAAAGAAAATTCAAGGACATATTTGATGCCATGAGGGAAGGGTTTGGGACGTGCCTTATGGAGATCAAGCATTTGTCGGAAAGGGTGGAAGCAGTGGAGAAGAAGGTTGGTATCACCAAACAAGGGAAATGGACATCCTCTCAACCCACTACCTCTCAACCTAAAGGCACATCCTCTAAACCTAAAGGCACATCCTCTCAACCCACTGCCTCTCCCGGGGTTAGTGAAAGTGTTAATGGGGAGAAGGATAAAACACCTCTGGATGAGAGTGTTAAAGGGGAGAAGGATAAAACACCTCTGGATGAGAGTGTTAAAGGGGAGAAGGATAAAACACTTCTTGATGAGAGTTTTAACGATGAGTCCGCATCTGAGAGCCTTGTTCTATTGGCCAAAAAAACAAGTTTCACTCCAGCAGAGAAACAGTAGCAGGTTGCTA
>CAJHQP010004718.1:0-52487 GCA_905132765.1 Moricandia arvensis | reverse complement strand
AATCGCTCTCCTTTCGACACGTTAGCAAAAAAAAATTTTAATCACTCTCGTGCTGACACTTCAGATTTCGGCTAGAAAATAGTGTGAAAATATTTAATGTAATGCTTCTCCTTTAATATATAAGGGATGGAACTTTACTAGGTAACTTTGTTTTCACGACTTTCTGTTTTGTCTTTAGTTCTGTTTACCAAAAACACTTGGCTGTTTCTTACTGTAATCTCCAAACGCGCTCTTTGCCTAACTGGCAAGCAATCTTGGCTAGGTTTCAATATCTTTTTAAATTATACCTTTTACCCTTTATCATCTACTATATATTTTAACACACAACTGCAACATACATATCAATTCAACACTCAAACACATAACCTCTTCAAAGCTTTCGTGGTCTATTTCTTTTTGCTTCTACATTACAAAATGGTGTCTTTTATGTTGGATTACAATCCCAGAGTCATATTCTTGTTATTCACTGTTGGGTTTGTGTGTCTAGATACAAAAACGGATAAAACGCAAGACTATCTGTCGTTTCAGCACCACAAAGAAGTTCTCCTTACCGGAGACGTCACCATCAACCTAATTTGGTATGGGAAGTTCAAACCATCGCAACGTGTGATCGTAACCGACTTCGTCGCCTCTCTATCGTTAACCCGGAGATCAACCGTGGCCCAAAACCCCTCAATCGCCGTTTGTACCGAGTTTGGTCGGGATTGATTGGATTGACAGAACTCGTCAGTGAGTCCTTTCTAAGACGGTTAACCTGATGGGTCTTTTCTTTTGGGTATAGTTTTTAAAAGAATAGTTTTTTTATTAATTAAGCCGGAAAATGAATACAAGACTGTATAAACTTAGAATGACTGGAAACCCTAGTTCTAGCCGCCTAGTGTGTGTTGTGATCTTTCTCTCCTTTTACTTTTGTCCCTTCTTCTCTATATATAGCCACGCGGAAACACTGGATGCCCTAGGTCGATTCGCCCTGATGGGCCTTTTGGTCTTGTCAGCTCATGGGCCGACAAGGATCCTTGCTTGGTTTGGTCCTTCTGGTCGTCACGGCGAGTAGACCAATCTTCGGCTTCGGCCGGCTAAAAGTAGTGACGAGCCGATCGTCGGCTCATCGCTTGTCACTGAGCCGAGCCGCTCCAATGTTAACTTAAAGGGCGCGTTGGGCGTGTTATTTATGGCCCCCCATGTTAATGGTATAACCCAATCCCTTACCATGAGCTCCCCATGTTTACTGGTAATCGATGATTCCAGAAAACTAGTAGACTCGTGCTTAGAAACAATTGGTCCGATGCGACTAAATTTTCACCTTGATCGTTAAGTCGTCTTACATCCAGATTCCGTTGGTTGGTAAGGAGTGTCGAGTCGTTAGTCGATGGCAACTCGGGATGAACTCGTGTCGGAGAGAGGATGAGCATTGGTCATCACTCAATTATGCCAGGTAGCTGGAAAGTCAAGAAATAAATTCGCGCTGGATTCTCGAGCCCACTTGTCGCGAGAAGACAAAACGTCGTTGGGTTAGGTGGGCTATTTGATCGGTTTGAGGACCATTTAGGTGGATATAGACCTAATGATGTTGCCTTAAGAAGACGCGTTGTTCCGTTTCTTATAAATACCGAGTGCCTCTTCCTCCTTCTTCTTTCTTCATTGTTAATTAGGTACTTTCTCTCTCTACCCTCCACTTCTCTATATATCCTGTTGTTGTAATTTTAACATCTTTTCTCACGACCGAAACTGATGTCGCCACCAAAGAGGCTATCAAGAGAGGAGAAGGGGAAAGTCGCCGCCGATGATTTATCCAGAGGAGACGCAGCGAGTACTGACGGCCTCGATGAGTTTGATCTCGTTCAGACGCGTTGATGGATACGGCGAATATGAGTTTGTCGCAGAGGCTCCTAGTCGCTGATGCAGAGCGCTTGATTAGAGGGGAGGACGACAACAACGCTCCTGTTGATGATCCTACCAAAGATTCGATCGGAACAGAGGATTCAGTGGATCGAGTCAATTTTTACCCGACACGACTCTGCCTGGGTGGAGTCTTCCACAGACTCGAGGCTATTCGGCCTGAATCGTTGCGGCTATCCCGAGTGGAAGGTCAAGAGTGGGCGAACGTCCTTCCCACCGTATCGACCATGGGCAGCCCATGGATGACATTTCTGATCCCGACTGAAGACCAAAGGCCTTGGTCGCCGCCATTCGGTTATCAATGTGTCTACGAATCCTACTTTGAAGAGGATACAAAGCTTTGGTTCCCATTCCCGATTGATCACATCTTACGTATTTCGTCGGGATGTGGCGATCTTCTAGTTTCCGAATGGGTCGTTCTGAATAGCGGTCGCTTTAATGGTATTGGCGGCGGAAACCAATGTTTTGATGGGTGTGCGGACGTTCGAGGAGTTGAGCTTCATTAAGACAATTCCTGGTGGTGTAAACCCTTCCTAGACCTCTTTCTAGCTCAGCATTGCCTTTTCGACTTTCCTTTAGTTCATGACAGAACTTCCTCAATGGTTTGTTCTTTCTTTGCTCATAATCTTTAGTGATCAGATTATCACTTCAGGTTTAACACTTCCCTCCAAAGAGTCTCAGTGACCCTTGTTCCTTCTAAATCTGTGCGCAGACTTCTTCCAAGGTGGGTAACTTCTCAGCTCGTAGGATGTGTTTCACCAAGTCATTGTAGGTGGAGTTAAGGGTGAGCAACAAGCCAAAGACTTTATCTTGCTCACGCCTTTCATTGAGCTCATCAGGATCAGTTGTGCTTGGCATCAGCATCTCCATCTCAGACAACAAAGCTCTTAACTTCCCAAGATGCTTGGTGAACTCCATGTCTTCTTGAGCTAGGCTGTTGATAGCTCATTTGATCTCAAACACCCTTGTGAGGTTTGAGATGTTCCCATACACCCTTTGGAGTGTATCCCACAGGTCCTTTGCCTTCTGACAGTAGCTGTAAGCCTCTAAGATCGATGTATCTAGAGAGCTTTCAAGGATGGACATCACCAGGTTGTCTTCTTGGATCCACTTCACTTCATCACACACAACAATCTCCTTGTCGCCCTCATGAATAATGAGTTTCGGAGCCTCATCCTCAAGGATGTGGTTCCACAAACCCTTACTCCCCACTGCTGTCTTCACCACACCAGACCATACGAGGTAGTTTCCTCCCTTGAGTGTCACTGGAATCACGGTTGTCTTAGTACCCTCCATCTTGAAGCTTTACGAATGAAAAGTGTTCTTGAGTGTTCTTCGTGAGAGATGAAATCAAAACCCAGATTCAAGTGAAACTGGCTCTGATACCATGAAAACTAATGTAGAATCTGAGTATAAACGATTAGAAGAGAGTTTAAGAGAGAAAAGAAGAGATTCAGAGACTAAAGTTTGAGACTTTGTTAAGAACCCATGAAGAACACTAGAGAGAATAAAGAGAGTCGAAAATGTTTGCTTAATATTAATCTGAGGTATGTGTTATAATATATTGAGAAGATGGATTAGGGCTTAATCCTATATGTAAACGGTCATAAGATGAAGAGAGATTAAGGGGTAAATGTGGTTCCACCAGGAAGAGAGGGTGCGCCTTGATTTGAATACTTGGCCGAGATTGCAAGATGCTTTTGGCATCTTGACCATGTGCTTTCTACTTTCCAACCTGATCCAGCCTGTGTCAAAGGAAGAGCTCTTCTTCTGGATAAGGTTTGCTTATCTTCAACTCATGGTAGAAAAGTAGTCGGATCAAAGTTAACTCCTCTGGGTAAACTGTTTTCAACTTTGGTCGACCCAAAGTGTACGTCTTGTACGGACACTTGTACGGCCTGTTGTACGGACACTTGTACGGCCTGTTGTACGGACACCCCCAAACCTTCGTCTCTTGATTCCACAAGTCTTCTCTAATACTTTTAACCCCATTTCTCATTTGGTTCAAGATGATTGAAAGTTTTTAAATGCATCAAGGATCCTATCTTTTGAAGGAATAAGAGTTAAGCAGATGTATTTGGATTTTTCATCAATGAATGTTACAAAATACTTATGATTATCTCTAGATATGCAAGGTGTAGTCCAAACATCAGAATGAATCAAGTCAAAGCAATTCTCATAAACAGTAGATGATCTTGGAAAGACAGTCTTACAATGTTTGCCTAAAATGCAAGCCTCACACTCGTTATTTTCAAAAACAACACCTAGTAACATCAAGTTCAAATCTCTAACATGAGGATGTCCTAGTCTAGCATGCCATAAAGCATTCTTATTCAAAGTAGAAGAAGCAGAAGTAAAAGAACAACAAAAATCAGAAACAAGAGCAAGCTCTTCAAGCAAAATATAACTCACCCTTTGTAACTCCCTTTCCGATCAACTTGTGGCTCTCAATATCCTGAAACTCAACATCGTTAGGACTGAATATAACCTTACAATTCAAATCAGAAGTGCATTTCTTAACAGAAAAGAAGTTTGAAGTAAATTCTGTTGGAATAAAGAAGGAAAAATCAAAGACAAGCTCATGAAGCTAGTCGGATTTGCACAAAGTTTGCACGAGAATTATCAGACCGTGCAAAGTCTGGGTCAGCCTCAGTCTGCCCAAAGCTGAAATGTGCAAAGTCCGGATTAGACCACTCCGTGCAAATTCTTGGTCAAGATAATTAGTGTGCAAATATTATGCAATAGATGATCAAGAACAAGGAGAAAGAAGTGCAAATTCTAGGTCATATCTAGAAGACTTCCCGAAGAAGCTTTGTGATTGTTGGAAAAAATAAAGCTGTTGGAGGTGGTGTGGACCACATGAGATCACAAGAAGATAAATTGGTCCCCCTTTCTCTAGTTTAGACTAGGCATAATCTCATCCACACAATTCAAACTCCCTCCAGCTCAGCCATTTATTCAAAACCAGATCTGCCTTGCACACAAGAGGACAAGGAAAAGTCACATGTTGCCTCAGCCATTTGAATCTCCTTGGAGCTGTACATATGCACGACCATGACACTTATTTGGCTCCTTTCATCTTGAAGAAGAGGCTGATTGGTGATTTAAAGAGAGTTCATCAAGAGAAGCCAATTTGGTTCTGTCCTTACAGACTTGCTCCCAAGCTACCATTAGACCTATCTTACCTTGCAAGGCAAGAAAAGAAGTTTAGGAGACTGAATATGGTCGTTGGGAACCTCTGAGAAGTCAAGGAAATCTGTTTGAATTTGAATAAGTGAGGCTGGTTTGAATTAGACAAGAAGTCACATGGGTTGCTTTGGAGAAGCAACTCGACCTGTCATTTTCACTCAAGCAGGCTGTTCCAACCTCTCTCATGTCCCTTTCTCCTCATCTGGTCGTGCCTCCCCTTGTCCATATCCTCAAGGAATCTTCCATTTCTTCACTATATTAGTTGTTTAGTTTTTTCTGATTTAGTAATTGTTTATTGTAAGTGATTGTCTATTTAAAGAACTTCACCCTCTCTTGTAACACTTACCAGAATCAATAGACAAGTTTCTCTCTCTAATTTCGTTTGCTCTCTCTTCCTTGCTTGTGTCTAAACAATATTCAAAATGTAAGGAGTTAAGTATTATGGTTTATAGGCTGCCTTAGTTCTTTCTCTCTCAAGGCAACCTAATACTTGTCAAACTCACTATAAACTCTTTTTTTATCTCCTCTTAAGCTTTAGATTACTGATTCTAAATCTTCTTCATCGTAGGTACACAAACTCAAAGTTTTGTGTTACTTCAGAAGGATAGATTCAAACTAGAGATTCTTTGCCACACATAACTAGTTTGTTGTCTAGGATCTTGGATATAGTGTAGGCTGTTTAAGAAGATTCAACCAGCAGTTGGTTGTCTCTTCCTTTGAATGGTGAGTTCCTGTTATATGATTGAAGAGGATTCAGTTACAAGTTAACTGAATACTCTCATGACATGAGACAAACACTCATGAATTCCAACATATTTGGCTCCTTTCATCTTTGTTTAATGTTGTTTATCTATCTTGTATGTCTTTATATTGTAAGTAACAAGAATCAATACAATCTAAGGGGAATAATCCCTCTCCTTCACTATTCTTTCATTCTCTAATTTTCTCAAACTCTCTTACACCAAATCTTGCACGAGCAGACTTCATTCTTCATCAATCTCATACATACTCAACCATTCTGCCATGATTCTCACTTAATCTCTCAATATTCTCTTGCATACACTCATACTCTTCATACTAGACAAAACTCTATTTTTCTCCATTTACTTTCACAAGATTCATTCTCTCCATCATTCTCACCACTCCCACATCATATACTCTTTATTATCACATGGTATCAGAGCTCCCATGCTCCTGAAA
The DNA here is from genome assembly GCA_905132765.1 of Moricandia arvensis. Taxonomy (NCBI): domain Eukaryota; kingdom Viridiplantae; phylum Streptophyta; class Magnoliopsida; order Brassicales; family Brassicaceae; genus Moricandia; species Moricandia arvensis. The sequence continues at coordinate 46,199 of CAJHQP010004718.1, read as the reverse complement.
CTCGCAAAGCTTCCTCAAATCAAGCACAAACTCACCCTCATTGCTCTTTAAAACCATTGGAGAAGTTTCTGTCTTGTTGGTTGTTTAATCTCTTCAAGAGGAAGAAGACTGCAAGTTATTGAGATGAAGAACCAAAGAGGAGTAGAAGAAGAAGAGGCAAAAGAGAAAAGAAGAAGTGATTTGGTTTAGTATTTTAACTATGTCCGTACATGATTACCAGAGATGACCTAGCTTGGTTTGCAAGGCAAGGAAGGTGAAATTTGGGAGCCAAACTCTTGCTTATGGATCCATATTGACGTTGGGGGGGGGGTTCAGGTTTACCAAAGGAAAGAGTTTGAATCAGTTTGAATGGGAATCACATGCTCTACTTAAGCAAAGAACTGTTCATGATCTGTCCCTTTCTCCCCTGAACCAGCAGCAAGATATTTCCTTTGTTTATTCTTTTATTAATCAATGTAAACTCAAGCAGATTAATTAACTAAGGAGAATAATCTCCCTTCTCTCTCCCAATCTTCAAATTCGATACTTTCTCTCCTCACTCTCTCTAAACTATCCAGAAACTAATTCTCTTGTTCTTACTATGTTCTTCATTGTTCTTTACCCAAATATCACATAAACTCAAATTTTCTCCTCATACTTTCACAATTCTAACATGGTATCAGAGCTTTAAGCTCCTAAACCCTTTAAGTTCCGCAAAATCTATTATGTTCTTCCAACTCTGTTTTCCAGTTACTCTGTTTTCCCCTGTTTCAGTCTGTCTACTCTGTTTCAATCTCAAAATCATCTTTTTCTCTTTTTACCAAGGAATCTCTATCAGAGAATTAATCTCCATTTAGTCTCCTTTTTGTTGAACTAGATGAGAAATAGTGTTAAAAGTATTGGAGAAGGCTTATGGAATCAAGAGAAGAAGGTTTAGGGGTGTCCGTACAACAGGCCGTACAGTCCGTACACTTGGGTCAACCTACAAGTGAAAAGTTCGACCAAAGGTGGAAACAGTTTACCCAGACGAGTAACTTTGATCCGTCTACTTTTCTAACATGAGTTGAAGATAAGCGAACCTTATCCAGAAGAAGAGCTCTTCCTTTGACAGGCTGGATCAGGTTGGAAAGTAGAAAGGATCTGGTCAAGATGCTAAAAGCATCTTGCAATCTCGACCAAGTATTCAAACTAAGGCGCGCCCTCTCTTCCTGGTGGAACCACGTCTACACGTTAATCTCCTTTCATCTTATGACCGTTTATGGATAGGGTTAAGCCCTAATACTCCTTCTCTATATATTGTAACACTTGCCTCAGAATAATATCAAGCAATTATTTTCGAGTCTTTCTTATTCTCTCTATGTGTTCTTCATGTTCTTCATACTCGAAATGGTTTCTTAACAAAGTCTCAACCTTTTAGTCTCCAAATCTCTTCAAGTCGGTTGTAATCTCTCTTCTACTCGTTCATACTCTGATCCTATTCAGTCTTTCATGGTATCAGAGCCAGGTTCACTTGAATCTGGGTTTTGATTTGATATCTCAACGAAGAACCATCAAAAACACCCTTTTCATTTCGTGAAGATTCAAGATGGAGGGTACCAAAACTCTGGTGACTCCAGTGATACTTAAGGGGGGAAACTATGTCCTATAGTCTCGTGTGGTGAAGATAGCAGTGGGGAGTAAGGGTTTGTGGAACCATATCCTCGAGGATGAGGGTCCAAAGATCATTACTCATGAAGGCGACAAGGAGATTGTTGTGTGTGATGAAGCAAAGTGGATCCATGAAGACAACCTTGTGATGTCCATCCTTCAAATCACTTTAGATCCATCGATCTTAGAGGCTTATAGTTACTGTGAGAAGGCAAAGGACCTATGGGACACTCTCCAGAAGGTGTATAGGAACATCTAAAACCTTACTCGGGTGTTTGAGATCAAACGAGCCATCAACAGCCTAGCACAAGAAGACATGGATTTCACAAAGCACCTTGGAAAGTTTAGAGCTTTGTGGTCTGAGCTAGAGATGTTGAGGCCGAGTACAACAGATATAGCTGAGCTTAATGAGAGGCGTGAGCAAGATAAAGTCTTTGGCTTACTTCTTACTCTCAACTCCAGCTACAATGATATGGTGAAACACATCTTGCGAGCTGAGAAGCTACCTACCTTGGAGAAAGTCTGCACACAGATATAGAAGGAGCAAGGATCTTTGGGGTTGTTTGGAGGAAAGGGGGAGCTTACCTTAGCTAACCAAGCTGAGGTGCCTCAAGCCAACAAGGTGAACCGGTATGAAGAAAGGAGGTTCAATGGCAACTCTGACCATTGCAAGAGACAGGGCCACAAGAAGCATCAGTGTTGGATACTTAATCCTCACCTCAAGCCAACCAAGTTCATGAAGGACAGAGATGCAAGGGCGAATGTGAGCTATGGAGGGGTTATCAGCATGGAGTGAGTGGAGCCGGGCCATCCAACCGAGCACAGGAGACTGAAGGTGGTGAGAACAAAGCATTGGTGACCTACATAGCTCAAACCAACCGTCCAAATGAGAATGAGTTCATCCGCCGATCAGAAAGGGATGCTCTCATCAAGATGCTAAAAGACAATGGTACCAATCTTGGTAACCTCTGGGGGTATTCTTTTGGTGCATCTAAGATTGCTAGTTATCATGATCAAACTGATGTCTATACCCACTCTAGGATTGCTGGTTTATCTCATAGTGCTTGTAGCATGTCTAAACCTTTGATAGTTGACTAGGTGAATGTCATCATATGATTAGTGACACTAGTCTTATTAGATATATAGAATCTGCACATGGACATGTTATGATTGCTAATGGTGATAAGATTCCAATAAGGGGTATAGGCAAGCTAAAATTGTTTGATAAAGCATCTAGATGCTTCTATATGCCTGAGTTTACATCAAATTTGTTATCAGTTAAGAGATGCACAAATGATTTACAATGCAATGTTATCTTCAGTCCTAATGATGTAAAGTTTCAGGATATTGAGAGCAGTCGTTTAATTGGGAAATGATTTACAAAAGGAGACCTCTACTTGCTTGAAGAACTTACTTCTATACCTAATCATAGTTGTTCCTTCACTTCTGTTTCTGCTTCTGGTTTAAATAAGAATGCTTTGTGGCATGCTAGACTAGGACATCCTCATGTTAGAGCTTTAAACTTAATGGTTCCAGGTGTTGTGTTTGAGAATAATGATTGTGAAGCTAGTATCTTAGGCAAGCATTGTAAAACCTGTGGAAATGAGCTTAATAAAGAGGAGGATACATCTATGGAGTGTTCAAGAGTTAACAAGGAGAAGGAAGAAAGTGAGGTCGACCTATCCGTACAAGCCGTACAAGGCCGTACAGGCCGTACAAGACCGTACAAGGTCGACCGTACACTTGTCGACCAAGGAGAAAAGATAAACTGATCAAGGAAGAATTAACCCAGGGGAAATTAACTTGGCGAGTTACCTTGAAGACTTGCCACCTTATCCGAACGTTGGAGAGGATAAGGTTCGCGGAGCCAGGATGTCCAAGGCTGGAGAATCTAGTCCAAGATTCCAAGATGCTCTTCCCTCCTTAGCCACAAGTTCAAATAAGCGCGCCCCTGCTCCTTGACCGGCCACGTCTACTGCTTCTTTACCTTTGATTTTGTCTTGTAAACCACTCTATATAGTTGTAATCCCCTCACTCGAAATAAATCAAGGAGAATCATTTCTCTTCTTCTCCATTTTCTCTCTCGAGTTCTTCATAGATTTCTTTCTGGTTCTAAACGAAAGTCTCTTCCTTTCTTCTCAAATCCTCTCATTCTCGTCCATATCTCTCTTAGTTTACAAATCTTATATGGTATTAGAGCCTTGTTGCTCGGATATCTAGCTTTCTCTTCCGCAAATACTTTGTTCTAAGTTCAAGTTTCAACCTTTCATAGAGTTACCTTCAAGCTCAAGCCTTTCCAGATGGAAAATCTCAAAACCTTGGCTATTCCGGTTACTCTCGGATGAATGAACTACTTACACTGATCGCGGTTGGTGAAGACAGCTCTAGGAGGCAAAGGCTTATGGAGCCATGTCACGAGCTCTGAAGCACCAAGACAGACGACCCAAGATGGCGACAAGGAGATTGTCACAACCGATGTTGCAAAGTGGGAGCAGGAAGACATGACGGTTGTAACCATCCTCCAAAGCTCTCTAGGCACATCCATACTTGAAGCCTACTCCTATTGTGAGACGGCTAAAGACCTCTGAGATACCCTGAAGAAGGTCTAAGGAAACATCAGCAACCTCAGCAATGTGTTTGAAGTGAAACAAGCCATCAACAACCTAAGCCAAGAAGGGATAGAGTTTATTCATCAATTGGGAAAGTTTAGGACTTTGTGGTCCGAACTTGAGAAGTTGAGGCCAAAATCTATGGATCCAGATGTGCTTGAAGAAAGGCGTGAACAAGAAAAGGTGTTTGGTCTCTTGATCACTCTCAACCCAGCATACAACGACCTCATCAAACACATCCTAAGATCTGAGAAACTCCCACCCTTGAAGAGGTGTGTTCTAGATCCAAAAAGAACAATGTTCCCTTGATCTATTTGGAGGAAAAGGAGACCTTGCTCTGGCAAAAAAGGCTGCTGAGGCTACTCAGACTAACCCTCAGGCAAACCGAGTGTCATACAAGACTGAAGACAGAAGGACTGGTGGATGTGAGCATTGCAAACGCAGAGGCCATAGGAAAAAGCAGTGCTCGATCCTCCACCCACATCTCAAACCACCTAAGTTTGCTGCCAGAGACCGGGATGCAAGAGCTCAGTTCACAAGTGGCATGGTGGACCAGGACCAACCAGCAAGTACCTCTACTGGCCAGACTGAAGGAGCCAAAGTTCTCACCACTCATGGCACCCTAAAGAGCAATGATGATGGTCTAGTGAGGAGATCCAAACTAGACCTTCTCATCAAAGGATTCAAAGAGTACTCTGGTATGGCAGTAGGTAGCTATTTAGAAATGCCTAGGGTATCTACTGTTGTTGGAACCTCTCTTGCTGCATCTAGTATTGAAAATATTGATAAGAGTATCTTTTGCTGAATCGTCATTACCTAAACCCTTAGTCATTGATTCTTGTGCATCTCATCATATGATATGTGACACTAGATTGATTAAAGACATTGAACCGGCTTTAGGTCATGTTATGATAACAATTGCTCAAACTTAGCCAAAATAAGGAAGAGGAAAGCTCAAAGAAGCTAGACAAGCGATCCGGTAGCTGGACGAGGTCCGAGGGAAGCTTGATCAGCTAGGTGAAGCACGATGAAGTGAATGATCAGAAAGGATCATGGGAAAACTAAGTCTATGTCTGGAAATATACCAAGGGACTTAGAAGGATTGAATAAGATGAAGATATCAAGCTGTACGAAGTGTATCACAGCTGGGTGATGCGAGCAAGAAACTCAACCAGCTGGACGGAGCTAAGTTGGAGCTCAAGTAGAGTGTGGCCGCTCCCTGATCTGGATGGACAAGCTCACTCAGCTAGATCATCTGGGGATCAGCTCATCTCATCTAGACGGAGTGTTAAGGTCTCGGGCAGTTGGACCGGTCCGGGCCGTGGTCGGGTCAGTTGGTTGGGTCTTATGGTCCGGCCATTAGGACAATGGCTTGGGAAGTGTATGGTCTCGGTCCAAGGACTTCTGGAAGGGTACAGGATCACCTAGGAACTGCTATATGGCAGTTATAGGCGAATGGATACAAGGGAAGGCAGTTATGACCGAAAGGATGCGATGGGCCAAAAGGTGCCCATTTGCGCACCAAATGGTGTCTCCTTGGCCAGGGAAGTTACCGACGCCTTATTATTTATAACCAGGACCCTGGGAACGAAAATAACAATCATTTTCTCATAGGAAAAACAGAGATACAAGTCATGGGACAGAGAGAAAAAAAGGAGAGATCGAAATCCGCCTTAAAGGGTGGAGATTAAGCAACTCATCTTTCTCCTATCTATAGAAGGCAAGTCCGTGGGTTTACAGGAACGCCATGGCTTCTTCCTACACCCTGAAACACAAAGATAAAAGAGAAAAACAGAGAGATGGTCGGATTCAATCATCCAAGACAAAGATGCATTCAAAAGAAACAAAGAGGCAGTTTTGGAGGGCAATGAAGAAAGGAGTTGAGGTCGACCCTATGATGAATTTTGATTAAATTTTGGCACGCCCTAGGCTTCCTATACATCCATAAAATACACGCAAATATCCAGGAGAGGATATGGAGGGCCGGAATGCACTTCCAAAGGTTGAGACAGCCTTGAAGGCAGATGTGTGTAGAAAGGCAGTTTCATGGGTATTGAAGGGGGAAGTGATGCACGACCTTTGGTTGGAGTTTAATAATGTATGAACACATCCCCAGGCTTCCTATGTGTCTTGGGAACACACTTAAATATCCAGGAGAGAAGGGAGAAAGCCGGACTTCACTCTCAATGACATGAACATCCTTGAAGGCAATGCAGTGTAGAAAACAGTTTCATGGGAGTTCCATAGAAGGAAAGTTATGAACGATCTTTGATGGAGTTTTATCATTGAAGATCAGATCCTAGGCTTCCTCTACAATCATATAATACACGCAAATGGCCAGGGAAAAAGAGAGATGATCAGAGTTAACTCTCAAAGCCCAAGGCAGCCTTATAGGTGTATACGGTGGGGATTAAGCAACACCAAGGTTAAGTTTGATTTGGGAAAGGCAAGGCTGACTGAAATGGATTTCAGAGGAAGGAGAAAGAATTGGAAAGGGGCTTTAAGACTCCAGGACACACGTTCAAGGTAAAGGGTATGACCATAAAACAATGGGCCAAGATCATGGATCGGTTTGATCATGATTTTAGGGCGGTTTGTAATGGTTATATCCTATCTCTTCCTTGTCTGTTTAAATTACTTTACATTCATTTTATACTCCATATTGACATGATGAACATAGTGGTTTAGTCTCGGAATTGGCTTGGTAAAGGGTCAAGGTAATGTTCTAAGTAACACCAAACATGAACATGGTTCATGAGGACTGCCCATGAACGGTTCTCATATGATGCGAATGGATTTGGTAGATTTCAATCATGGTAATCTATTAGTGTTGATTTATCATGAATTATCATGAATTTTAATTAGTTTTTGGAGCAGGTCTGAAGGATGTCATTTTTGGGCCAGAGATTCATTCTAAGGACCGACAAAAGCATTGAGCTGGTGTGGTTAACCAAGGAAGGCCGTGTGTTTTCTGATCTTGGCAAGGATGGAAGACCTGATCCATAGATGATGGATCAAGTTGTCTGATCTGATTGATCAAAGGATGCATCAGTTGTAAGAGCAAGACTGATCAGGTTTAATGGGACATGGTTCCATGGCCGGTTAGGTATGTGTCAAGACTCATCAGGTCTGAGTCATGTGGGGTGGTTGGTTGAGTGAATTAGGATCTGATGAGTATTGTTAGTCCAAGAGAGGGACTTGGTATCATATTCTACAAAGCATAAGGATGATGCATGAGCTGAGAAGAGCCAGATGCATGTCATTTACCATTGAAGACTTCCCAAAGGTTACTTGGTCAGTGGAGATGGTTGGTTGAATGACTTAGTACCCAAGGGGAGATGTTTATGCAGGTATAAGAGAGTTGGACGAGTTGGCAGGGAGCTGGGCTCAGCTATCTTGTAGGTCGATCAGCTAGAAGAGAGTAGATGGAACCTAAGGTGAAGTGGTTCAGCTTATCTAGATGGATGAGCTAGCTAAACAAGCTGAGGCAGCTGGCTTTAGCTCGGTTTTAGCTAGATGAGGTGAGTCGGCTCGAGGGGCTGGATGATCTAGCTAAGTCAGCTAAGAGGTTGAGCTAACCAATTCAGCTGGACAGATGAGCTAACAAGCTCCGTGGATGTGGCAAAGGTAAGACTTAGCAAATACTTGGATAAAGTAGTAACTTGCTAGGATGCTGGTAGAACAGTTTAGGGGAATGGAACCTCAGAATCGTATGACTTGGTTTGGGTTCAGAATCAATCTCTAAGCTAAAAGGTAGTTGTAATACTAACCAAGGCTAAGGTGGTTCGACCGGACCAGTGTTAGATTGGTTTTATACCAATGGTTAATATAGTATAATCCACTGAGTATGAGTTTAAATGATCTAAGCTAGGGAATGACTAAGGTAGTCTTGATATAAGATCTAAGTTAGCCCTCGCCTATGGGCGATAATAAAGATAAAGGGCAAAAAATTTAGAGGTTCGGTCCGGAAGAGGACTGAGCGATGTGAGGCGTCGACCGCGGCTTGAGAGGGCGGGATCGGGTCTTACATGGCCGGTCAAGGAGAAGGGGCGCGCTTATTTGAACTTGTGTCTAAGGAGGGAAGAGCATCTTGGAATATTGGACTAGATGCTCCAGCCTTGGACAGCCTGGCTCCGTGAAGCTTATCCCCTCCAACGTTTGAATAAGGTGGTAAGTCCCAAGGTAACTCTCCAAGTTAACTTACCCTGGGTTAATTCTTCCTTGATCAGTTTATATTTCCTCCTTGGTCGAGAAGTGTACGGTCGACCTTGTATGGCCTGTACGGCATTGTACGGATAGGTCGACCTCACTTCCTTCCTTCTCCTTGTTAACTCTTGAACACTCCATAGATGCATCCTCCTCTTTATTAAGCTCATTTCCACACTCCCCCTCAAGATTGATCAAGGGAACCGATCAAGCTTGGATATCCATGAAGATCCTCCTCATTAAAAACCTCATTATAGAAAACCCAATGGGGTAAAACTATAATAAGGGAAAAAGAGTGGAGTCTTCATGGCGTAGGGGACTATGGGTGAGAAAAATCAACGAGTCCCAATCTAGAGTGAATGGACTCGATTGTTTTTTGCCTTGCAGCCTTGGTGAACACATCGTCCAGTTGATCCTCACTTCTGGTGTAGCATGGAAGGATCACACCTTGAATCACCAACTGCCTGACCTTATGGCAGTCCACCTCTATGTGTTTGGTTCGTTCCTGGAAAACTGAGTTGGAGGCTATATGAATAGCTGCTTGGTTGTAGAAGTGCATGGTGATGGGGTTGATAACTTCAATACCTAGATCCTTGAGTATCCCTTTGATCCAAACCAGCTCACTAGACAACTTCCTCATTGCCCTATACTCAGCTTCAGCACTAGAGCAGGATACCACCTTTTTCTTTTTGCTCTTCCATGTCACTAGGTTGCCTCCTATGAAAGTGCAATATCCAGTGGTTGACTTCCTATCCACTCTATCGCCTGCCCTGTTTGCATCACAATATCCAACCAATTCCGTGCTCTTGTTGAATTCCATCCAGACTCCTTGGCCGGGTGAGCCACTCAGGTACCTTAGTATCCTTTCTAACATACTCCAATGGCGCATATTGGGGTCTTTCATGTGCTGGCCCACTTGGTTCAGCGCATAGCAAATATCTGGTCGGGTGATTGTAAGGTAGATCAGCTTCCCCACCATCTTCCTATACAGCTTAGCATCTCCAAATGGCTTATTTTCTTCAATCTCCCCCTTAAGTGTTAGTTTGTACCCTTCCTCCAAGGGTGTCTTGGCTGGTTTCCCATCTACAGTACCTGCATCATTTAGTAGATCAAGGGTGTACTTCCTTTGGGAAAGAAACAGTCCACCCTTGGATCGACACATTTCTATACCAAGGAAGTACTTTAGGTTACCCAAGTCCTTGTTATCAAACATAGATTTAAGGAACTCTTTAGTATATTGAATACCAGTTGTGTCACTCCCTGTTATGATGATATCATCAAAATAAACAAGGAGGACAATGATACCTGAGGTTGAGGTGAGAGTGAAGAGGGTGTAGTCTAGTTCTTATTTCACAAAGCCTCGGCCATTCAAGGTAGTGCTTAGCTTGTTGTACCAGGCTCTGGGAGATTGCTTGAGGCCATAGATTGCCTTCTTCAACCGGAACACGTTTCCTGGTTTCCAAGTCAAGACCAAGTGGTGGATGAATGTAGACTTCATCTTCAAGCGCCCTTTGGAGAAAAGCATTCTTGACATCCATTTGCAAATAGTCCCCATTCCATATTGGTTGCAATGGAGAGCACAATGCGGATAGTATGGAGTTTGGCTACTGGTGCAAAAGTGTCCAAGTAGTCTTCACCATATGTTTGGGTGAATCCTCTAGCTACCAGTCTAGTCATGTGTCTCTCAATGGTGCCATCCGCATTGTACTTGATTGTGAAGATCCATTTTCTTGTGACAGCTTTCTTCCCTCTTGGTAATTCAGCTTCAAACCAAGTCCCATTCTTGATCATTGCATCCCTTTCACTGCCTACGGACTCTCTCCACACCTTGTGCTTCATTGCCTCTCCAAACCTGCTTGGGATCTCTTCTCGATCAAGTACTCCTATGAATACCTGATGTTAAGTTGGATAACACGATAATGAGCATGTACCTCCAAGAGGGCTTGCCACAGCTTCAGCATTGAAGTAGACCCTTGTATTCTTCCAATGGGACGGATGGTGCCTAGTTCTGGTGCTTCTTCATAGGGGTTGAGCCTCGGGTTTGACTTCTGGTATAGGTTCTGGAACAGCTGCTTCTGACTCCTCTCCACTACTATGTCCTACATCTTCTTATTGATAGCCGGCTTGATCATGGTGAGTTGTGTCTTGAACTGAACTTTCTTGGTGCTGGCCAAGATCTTCTTCATTGCCCCCTCATGATCAACTCGGGTATCTTCAGTAGTGTTGGGCTCTTGAGCTGGTGTTGTTGGTTGTTGGCTAGGTTCCTGACCTTGGGACATGTTGAAACCCAAGCTCTCTAGGATTATCCGTAGGTTTGTAGCTCAGTCAGTAGGGTCTTGAGATAGATCTTTGAGGTCATCCCACTTGCTATCTTCATAGTACCCTCTCCCTTATACAAACTTCACATCTCTAGACACTGAGACCTTCCTTGTCAACGGATCATAGCATTTGTAACCCTTCTGAGTGGTTGAATACCCAATAAACATGGCTTTGGAACTTCTTGGCTCCAGTTTGTTCCTCATCTCTCCTGGAACCAGAACATAGAAAAGAAACCCAAATACTCGCAGCTGATCTAGAGGTGCCTTTATCTTGTTGAGAACCTCAAATGGAGAGACATCTTTCAGGATTCTTGTAGTGAACGGTTGATCAGGTAGCACGCTGAGATGACTGCATCACTCCAGAACCTGTTTGGGACATGTCTATGGAACATGATAGACCTTGCCACCTCCATAAGGTGATGTTTCTTCCTCTCAGATACACTACTATGTTGAGGAGTGTAGGGGCAACTAGTCTGATGAATGATCCCTTGCTTGGCTAGATGGTCTTTGAAAGCATTGCTGGTATACTCCCCTCCATTATCTAATCTAAACTTTTTGAGCTTGGCATTATAGTTGTTAGCAATATATGATTGAAATTTTTTGAATGCATCTAAGACTCTATCCTTAGAATTAATCAGGGTGATCCAAGTGTATTTCGATTTTTCATCAGTGAAGGTGACATAATACTTTTGATTTTCTCTAGATAAGCAAGGGGCAGTCCACACCTCAGAATGCACTAAATCAAAGCAGTTTTCATAAATGGTTCTAGACCTTGGAAAGACTGATTTGCAATGTTTACCCAAGATACAAGCTTCACAGTCATTGTTTTTAAACGAAACACTAGGAAATATCAAGTTCAAAGCTCTACCATGTGGATGACCTAGTCTAGCATGCCACAATGCATCATTATTCAAAACTGGAATGGAACTAAATGCGCAATTTAAACTAGATAGAGGCTTGACATCTTCAAGCAAGTAAATGTATCCTCTTGTGATTCCTTTTACAATCAGCTTACTGCTCTTAATATCCTGAAAAATCACATCATTAGGACTAAAAGTAACCTTGCAATTCAGATCAGTAGTAGCCCTTTTTACATAAAGCAGATTAGATGTGAATTCATGCATGTAGAAAGCTTTAGAATCCTTTTCAAATACGCGCAAGTTTCCAATTCCTTTAATAGGTATCCTATCTCCATTTGCTACCATAACATGACATAAACCTGGTTCTATGTCTTTAATCAATCTAGTGTCACTTATCATATGATGAGATGCACCAGAATCAATGACTAAGGGTTTAGGTAATGAGGATGCAGCAAAAGATACACTATCAATGTTTTGAATACTAGATGAAGCAAGAGAGGTTCCAACAACAGTAGATACCCTAGGCATTTCTAAATAGCTACCTACTGCCATACCAGAGTACTCTTTCAAGGCTTTGATGAGAAGGTCTAGTTCGGATCTCCTCACTAGACCATCATCATTGCTCTTCAGGGTGCCATGAGTGGTGAGAGATTTGGCTCCTTCAGTCTGGCCAGTAGAGGTACTTGCTGGTTGGTCCTGGTCCACCATGCCACTTGTGAACTGAGCTCTTTCATCCGGTCTCTGGCAGCAAACTTAGGCGGTTTGAGATGTGGGTGGAGGATCCAGCACTGCTCCTCTGCGCTTGCAATGCTCACATCCACCATTCCTACTGTCTTCAGTCTTGTATGACACTCGATTTGCCTGAGGGTTAGTCTGAGTAGCCTCAACAGCCTTGTTTGCCAGAGCAAGGTCTCCTTTTCCTCCAAATAGATCAAGGGATCCTTGCTCCTTTTGGATATGAGAACACACCTCTTCAAGGGATGGGAGCATCTCGGATCTGAGGATGTGTTTGATGAGGTCGTTGTATGCTAGGTTGAGAGTGAGCAAGAGACCAAACACCTTGTCTTGTTCACGCCTTTCTTCAAGCACATCTGGATCCATATAGTTTGGCCTCAACATCTCACGTTCGGACCACAAAGTCCTAAACTTCCAAGTGCTGAGTAAACTCCATCCCTTCTTGGCTTAGGTTGTTGATGGCTCGTTTCACTTCAAACACACGACTGAAGTTGCTGATTTTTCCATAGACCTTCTTCAGGGTATCCCAGAGGTCTTTAGCCGTCTCACAGTAGGAGTAGACTTCAAGCATGGATGTGTCTAGAGAGCTTTGGAGGATGGTTACAACCATCATGTCTTCCTGCTCCCACTTTGCAACATCGATTGTGCCAATCTCCTTCTCACCATCTTGGGTCGTCTTTCTTGGTGCTTCAGAGCTCGTGACATGGCTCCATAAGCCTTTGCCTCCTAGAGCTGTCTTCACCAACCGCGACCAGAGTAAGTAGTTCATTCCTTTGAGAGTAACCGGAATAGCCAAGGTTTTGAGATTTTCCATCTGGAAAGGCTTGAACTTGAAGGTAACTCTATGAAAGGTTGAAACTTGAACTTAGAACAGAGTATTTTCGGAAGAGGAAACTAGATATCCGAGCAACCTGGCTCTGATACCATATGAGATTTCTAAACTAAGAGAGATATGGACGAGAATGAGAGGATTTGAGAAGAAAGGAAGAGACTTTTGCTTAGAACCAGAAAGAAAACTGTGAAGAACTCAAGAGAGAAAATGGAGAAGAAGAGAAATGATTCTCCTTGATTTATTTTGAGTGAGGGGATTACAAATATATAGAGTGCTTTACAAGAAAAAAGCGAAGGTAAAGAAGCAGTAGACGTGGCCGGTCAAGGAGCAGGGGCGCACTTATTTAAACTTGTGGCTAAGGAGGGAAGAGCATCTTGGAATCTTGGACTAGATGCTCCAGCCTTGGACAGCCTGGCTCCGCAAACCTTATCCTCTCCAACGTTCGGATAAGGTGGTAAGTCTCCAAGGTAACTCACCAAGTTAACTTCCCCGGGTTAATTCTTCCTTGATCAGTTTATCTTTGCTCCTTGGTCGAGAAGTGTACGGTCGTCCTTGTACGGCCTTGTACGGATAGGTCGGACTCACTTCCTTCCTTCTCCTTTTTAACTCTTGAACACTCCATAGATGCATCCTCGTCTTTATTAAGCTCATTTCCATCGTATGGACATCCTTCATCTTTACTTGCAAGTCAAGTCTGCTTGATCCATTGTTTCTTCAACCATCTTTTCTTCTTCTTCTCTTTCTTTCATTATTCCAACATTATGAAGGCTGAAGCTTCGAAGAGGATGACTCAAGAGGATAGTCAGGCAAATGGTTTGAAGGATGAATACAAGTGGGTCAGAGAAGATCAACAAGCACTTGAGATCATCCACAACTCTCTCTCAGAATCAATCTTGGAAGCTTACTCACATTTTGAAACTGCCAAGGATCTTTGGGAGAGTCTTCAAATAATGTATGGGAATCTCTCCAACCTGAGCCATGTGTTTGAAGTCAAGAAGATTATCAACAACCTGGACCAGGCAGAAGTCGAGTTCAATCAGTATTTTGGCAAGTTCAGAAGCTTATGGGCAGAGCTGGATGTGCTTAGACCCTTCTCCTTGGATCCTGAGGTCATCAAGGAAACATATGAACAAGACAAAGTCTTCAGCCTTCTCCTGAACCTAAATCCATCCTACAATCACTTAATCACGCATATTCTGCGAGAAGACAAGCTCCCTAACCTTGAAGGCGTGTGTGCTCTGGTTCAAAGGGAGCAAGTATCTCACACTCTCTTTAAAAGAGAAAAGAAGCCAGATTCTCTTGTAAAGGATATGCACAGCAAGAAAGGAAGGATTATGCTGGCACCTGGATACAAGAAGGCCAAGAAAAGACATGTCAGGAAGAGTATCAATCAAAGCTGGTTTGATACCAAACCTGTGTTAAACCTGAAGTGATAATCATCTCACTAAAGGTTAATGTGCAAAGCTTGTACAAAACCCACTTAGAGACTGATCAAGATCTAAGGAGGGTCCAGAAGCTTATGAAGAGCTAGAACAAGGTTTATAAGGGGTTTACTATGAAGGAAGAAGGCTTCGGTAAAGTTTGGGAGCATTTGGTCGATGTGCAAAGTTAGGGCGTCCGTACCGTACGGACGGGGTCGACCCGAAAACTTTATATTCGACCAAATAGACACATTTTGGGTTTGTGCAAAAATAGGACAAAAGTGTACGGACCAAACCCTAAACCCGTACACCCTAATGGCACTACCTTGCATCCCAAGACATGAAGAAGCTTAAAGGAAGAAGATAGGGTTCCGGATGGTTTGTGGAAGAAGAAGTGATCAAATAGCATCTTGGAAAGGGATCTGCGAGATGCTCCTTGCGGTGACCGTTTTTGGATAAGGTTTAGGCCTTTACAGGCTGGAAAGGAAGGGAAGCTTGGACTATGAACCTGGACTGATCATTGGAAAGGTTCATAGACCTTGGTGGCCGATTCTAAGCATAGTTACTCCGTAGGCGAGCCAGATTGTCCAAATTGTTTGAAGAACATGGTCCATTCATTTCAAATCGAGGAGCCTCCTTCCTTTGACTCCACATGCTTGCTCTGATATTTTGTAAACCCTAGACTAGCTCATTTATATATTTATACTCTTGTATTGTCGATTGTAAACAATAAGTTGAGAGTTTCTCCTCTTCATAGTCTCTTATTCTCTAATACTCTCTATTCTCCAGTCTCTGGTTCCTTAGTCTCCTAATCTCTCATATACTCTCTTAGTCTCTCGAATCTCTCACGAATATCTTCATCATTCTCAACAGTCTCTCTCCCATTCTCATTAAGTCTCATCCGCATCCTCTCCATACTTGTTCATCATCACTCAAGCACTTGTTCTCTGAAAACTTTCATGGTATCAGAGCCAGGTTGCTCAGACTTATGGTGAAGCTTTCGTATCAGTCACAAGCTCAAAATTTCACTCCTTTACAGATCCAGTTCATCCGGATCTAAAGACCTCACCTTTGAAGACCAAGAAGACAGGTTAGCTCATACAGACCTCAAGATGGAGTCCTCCAGAGGCATTGTCATTCCAGTCATCCTCAAAGGTCCCAACTACCTTCTCTGGTCACGCCTCCCTTGGTGGGAAAGGGTTATGGAGCCATTGCATCTCTGATGCTCCAAACTCTTCCAAAGCTATCGCCTCTCAAAAGAGTTCATCCACTGGTTCTCTTACTGTATCGGAAGGTAAGTGGCAACAAGATGACTTCATGGTCTTGTCCTTTCTCCAAAGCTCTTTAGAAAGACCCATCCTTGAAGCCTACTCATACTGTGAGAGTGCTAAAGAGCTTTGGGAAACCTTAAACAAGATCTATGGGAACATCTCTAACCTCAGCCGAGTCTTTGAAATCAAGAGAGCCATCAACAACCTGTCCCAAGAGAATGAGGGGTTCACTGCGCATCTGGGAAAGTTCAGAGCCCTTTGGTCTGAACTAGAGATGCTGAGACCTCAATCTATTGACCCAGAGGTGTTGAATGAAAGAAGGGAGAAAGACAAGGTGTTTGGTATGCTCTTGACCCTCAGTCCTACCTTTAATGACCTTATCAAACATATCCTAAGGTCTGAGAAGCTTCCCACGCTTGAAGAAGTGTGTTCCCAAGTACAAAAGGAGGAAGGGTCACACGGGTTGTTTGAAGCAAAGGAGAGTCGTCTCCTTGCATCACAAGCTGAAGCAGTCCCTCAGTCCAACAAGGCGGTCTACAAGAGGGAAGACAGAAGGGGACTTAAGTGTGAGCATTGCAAAAGAGATGGACACACGAAGGAGAGGTTTTGGGTGCTGAATCCACATCTCAAACCTGCCAAGTTCAGATGAACTGTGTCCATGGAGGTTCAAGGAATCAGCTTAGATTCCTTTGGTTGTAAGCAAACCTCCTAAACCCTTAATAAGAGCTTGTGTCTTTGTTTAGTTGTGCATTTAGTGTTTTTTGTGTCCCAGGATCTCCTGGCTTGTTATTGCATTATAGTGTGTTCCTGGTCGCTTATGCATTAGCTTATCCATCATAGATGTCTTGAAAGCATTTAAAAGATTGTCTAAGCTCTTGCATCATGGTTTTGATAATCTGTTGTCCATAAGTATCAGTTTGGTAATTTAGTAATGTCTTGTGCTTTGCCATAGTTCTAATCATCATGAATGTGTTGTAGAATGGAGTAGAATGTCTTTAATACTTGCATCATGAGTATTAAAGCTGTTTTGCATTCATAAGCTTGTGTCATTCTGTTCAATTTCAATCCGGATGCATACTGGTTCTAATGCCTTTGTTTAAATCCATCAATGTTTGTCTTGCATCATTTAGAAGCTGTCTAGGTTGCTTGTATCATTGGTTTTGATTGGAACTGGTGTGCATAGTCCCTTGTAGCTCTCAGATTGAACCTTTTGCATTCATATAATATTGTTAAATTGTTGCATTCATCTATTGCTGCATGAAATTAAAGCCTAAAGTGTCAGTGTATTGTTGAAAGCATACATTGCACTTTAGATAGTGAAAAGTGCTTGATCTTGTTCTTGTGATTAGCTTGTTTCAAGATCATAGCTTATTGAGGCATTGGTGATCAAACCGGATGTGTGATCTTGGTTTGGTCCCAATGGGATGATCTAATCTTGCATTGAGTTGTGGTGACGTTAGGTACACAAGGAGTGATACAATGACAAAACAAGATGACAAGATAATGGTCTAATGCCATTGCATACCAACAGTGGACGAGTCAGTCCACAAACTACCAGAAGTGTAGTGTG
Source organism: Moricandia arvensis (assembly GCA_905132765.1). Classification (NCBI taxonomy): domain Eukaryota; kingdom Viridiplantae; phylum Streptophyta; class Magnoliopsida; order Brassicales; family Brassicaceae; genus Moricandia; species Moricandia arvensis. The sequence goes on along the minus strand of CAJHQP010004718.1, from coordinate 28,751 downwards.
ATTGAGTATGCAATGAGAGGTTGATGCCATTGTATGATACCACTTGGACGTGTCTCTCCCAAAGTCTACAAGAAGTGTAGATTGGGATATTATACAATGAGAGACTACCTTGTGAGGGATCTTAAGGTGATTCAAACACCATTTGTTCCTGGTATAAGAAAGAGAGCCAAAACTCACAAGGGTTAGGACATCAAGTCTTGTGAAGACTGATGGTTCCTTAACACCATGGAATTGTATACACTCAACTCATAAGCTTAGCTTCTCCCATAGTCTCGGAGTTAAGCTTGAGGGGGAATATGAATATACATGATCCATGGTCCAATATCAAGCCGTGCAAGGACTTCAACAAAGGATCATCCAACCGGGTCTAGGCAGTGGCGTGTCTATGCAAAGAGACTGTTCAGAGCAGTCTTGGTTATGTGTCTATGAAAGCTCAGTTCAATGCGGCCTCTGTGGTGAGGTGATTGAAACTGAAGCTGAAGGTTCCACACAACCTCCCATCAAGTTGGAGTTGCCTTGAAGAGGTTGCAACTGGTCGAGTATGGGAGACTCAAGTGACAAAGTAGTCACTCCTCATCCAAACAAAAAGGGAAGTAACTTGAACTCAATTTATTTCAAGTCATTCATCATTTCTTCTTAAATCTCGAAATGGTTCTTAAAATGGTTGAATAGATTGGTTCTGATTGTTATGTTTAAATTGAATAAGTTCTAGTGCTTGACCCTTAGTTGAAACCATCATTGATATCTTGCTTCATTTAGAAGAATGTCTAAGTTGCTAGAATCACTGGTTTTGTTTTAATCTATTGAGCTTTGCCTAAGTGTCTTATTCTTGCATTCTCGATAAGTACTGATGCACCTTTGGGATAATGTATCAGGTACCATTACCAGTGCTTGAGCCTCACTGAAGATGATCATGGTCGTTTCCTAGCTTCTCTAAGATGGCCTTACAGTCAGTTGAGAGGGGGAGACCCAAACTGGGTCTATGAAGGTCAACCCGAGTTCTATGTGTGTGCAAGCCTTGTATTGTTGGCTGCACGGTTTAAGGCCACGATCCAGATTCCTTTGTGTCCGACCACACTGGTTCTAAGGCACAAAGGCTCAATGGCCAATCCCTAGGCCTTGAAGGAGCTTACTCTTTTCCTTATCAAGGTTTTATCCCTAAGGAGGGTTTTCTTTGATAAGGTTTTTAATGAGGAGAGACTTCAGGCTTCGAAGCTTGACTCAGTATCTATAGAGTCAAGCTTGAGGGGGAGTGTTAAACTTGATGTGATAATCATCTCACTAAAGGTTGATGTGCAAAGCTTTGGCAAAACCCATTTAGAGACTGATCAAGATCTAAGGAGGGTCCAAAAGCTTATGCAGAGCTAGAACAAGGTTTATAAGGGGTTATTATGAACGAGGAAGGCTTGGGTAAAGTTTTGGAGCATTTGGTCGATGTGTAAAGTTAGGGCAGCCGTACGGACTGTACGGACCGTATGGACGGGGTCGACCCGAAAACTTTATATTCGACCAAATAGACACATTTTGGGTTTGGGCAAAAATAGGGCAAAAGTGTACGGACCAAACCCTAAATCCGTACACCCCCATGGCACTACCTTCCATCCCAAGTCATGAAGAAGCTTAAAGGAAGAAGATAGGGTTCCAGATGGTTTGTGGAAGAAAAAGGGATCAAATAGCATCTTGGAAAGGGATTTGCGAGATGTTCCTTGCTGTGACCGTTTGTGGATAAGGTTTAGGCCTTTACAGGCTGGAAAGGAAGGGAAGCTTAGACTATGAACCTAGACTGATCATTGGAAAGGTTCATAGACTTTGGTGGCCGATTCTCAGCCTAGTTACTCCTTAGGCGAGCCAGACTGTCCAAATAGTGTGAAGAACCTGGTCCATTCATTTCAAATTGAGGAGCCTCCTTCCTTTGACTCCACATGCTTGCTCTGATATTTTGTAAACCCTAGACTAGCTCATTTATCTATTTATACTCTTTTATTGTCAATTGTAAACAATAAGTTGAGAGTTTCTCCTCTTCATAATCTCTTAGTCTCAAATACTCTCTATTCTCGAATCTCTGGTTCCTTAGTCTCTAATACTCTCTATTCTCCAATCTCTGGTTCCTTAGTCTCCTAATCTCTCATATACTCTCTTAGTCTCTCAAATATCTCACGAATCTCTTCATCATTCTCATCAGTCTCTCTCCCATTCTCATTAAGTCTCATCTTTTTCACTGAAAACTTTCAACCTGCTGGAAGGAAACTTAAGGAGGAGGATCAACCAGATCTTAAAGGTGCATCCATGTATTCAGCCTTAACCAGTGAATCTAATGGAGGAGTAGTGTGGAACAAGGTAATGATCAATGATGGTCCTATCCGAATGAGTGATATGGAGCCACTAATCAAAGCAGCAAAAGCCATTATCTCCTCTAAGAAGTTTGGTACACACACCCTTATCTCTAAGCCAATTATAATAGATTCAGGAGCTAGTCATCATATGATTAATGATAGGAATCTTATTAGTGATGTTAGGCCTGCCTTAGGGAATGTTATAATAGCCAATGGTGATAAGGTGAAGGTAGAAGGAATATGGAACTTTAAGTTATTTGTTAGAGAATCCACTGCCTTCTATATGCTTGGTTTTGCCTCTAACTTACTTTCAGTGAAAAAGGCCACAGTTGACCTGAGTTGTTAGGTGGTTTTTAGGCCTAATGATGTTGAGTTTCAGGACCTTAAGACAGGGAAGGTGATTGGAGAAGGAAACAGAAAATATGGTTTATACCATCTCCAAAAGACTAAGCCATTTTCCCCTTCTTCTTCTACTCCTTTATGCATGACCAGTACTAATTTATGTGATAGCACTACTTGGCATGCTAGATTAGGACGTCCACACTCTCGTGCGTTAGAACTCATTATGCCTGATATTTCATTTAGCCACTTGGACTGTGAAGCATGCATCCTAGGAAAGCATTGCAAATCTGTGTTTCCAACATCAGTAACCATCTGTGCAAAATGCTTTGACTTAGTTCATTCTGATGTTTGGACCTCTCCATGTATGTCTAGGGATAATCACAAGTATTTTGTCACTTTTATAGATGAGAAATCAAAGTATACTTGGTTAACACTGCTGCCTTCTAAGGATTGCGTGTTAGATGCATTTATAAACTTTCAATCCTATGTCACTAACCACTTTAAGGCCAATGTGTAGGTACTGAGATCAGACAATGGAGGAGAGTATACAAGTCATGCATTCAAGAATCACTTGGCAAAACATGGCATAATCCACCAAACAAGCTGTCCTTATACACCTCAGCAAAATGGAGTGGCTGAAAGGAAAAATAGACATCTCATGGAGGTTGCAAGATCAATGATGCTCCATGCCAATGTTCCTAAAAGATTTTGGAGTGATGCTGTTGTGACAGCATGCTACCTTATTAACCGGATCCCAACTAAGGTGCTGAAGGATATCTCTCTTTATGAAGTGTTGTGCCAAACCATACCATCCATTCATTACCTCGGATTGTTTGGATGCGCCTGCTTTGTGTTAATACCAAGAGAGCAAAGGAATAAGCTAGAATCAAAGAGCATGAAGTGTATGTTCATTGGTTACTCTTCTACACAGAAAGGATACAAGTGTTACAATCCTGAAACAAGAAGATTACTTGTATCTAGAGATGTGAAGTTTATGGAAGGAAAGGGATTATATGCTGATAAGAATTTTGCTGAGCTCAAAGATCTGTCTCAAGCATCAGATAAGGCCAATAACCTGAGGATCATCTTAGAAAATCTTGGAATCAGTTTATCAAGAGAAAAGGAGACCACCAGAGAATTTACTCCTACTCAAGAGACTGAACAAGAAGCTGAAGAAGTCACTCATCCTGATCCTGAAGGGCGCAATGAACAAGAACCAGAAAGGCAACATGGTTCAGAAGTTCATGATCAGGATGGTGTAGAAGATCAAGCAACTGAAACTGCTCAAGATCATGAAGAAGAACAAGACCACGTTCAACCACTAAGAAGAAGCTCAAGGATCAGGAAGGATCCCTCCAACTGGGTGAACACAAGGGTTTATCACAATAGTCAGGCAGTGGCTCATCCAACTTCAGTAGTATGCTCATTTGCGCAATTCCCAGATGAAAATCAAGCATTCATCAGTGGATTGGATCAAGGATATGTTCCAAGGTCCTATGAAGAAGCAATGAAGCTTGATGAATGGAAAGAGTCTGTTGAAAATGAGACCAATGTCATGGTAACAAATGACACTTGGTATGAGAGTGAACTTCCAAAGGGCAAGAAGGCAGTCTCAAGCAAGTGGGTCTTCACAATCAAATATTTGGCAAATGGAAAAGTGGAGAAGTGCAAAACAAGACTGGTGGCAAGAGGCTTCACTCAGACATTTGGAGAGGATTATGTGGACACATTTGCACCAGTGGCCAAACTACATACCATTCAGATCATCCTCTCTCTTGCAACAAATCTAGAGTGGGAGTTATGGCAGATAGATGTCAAGAATGCTTTTCTTCAAGGTGAGCTAGAATATGAGATCTACATGCATCCTCCTCCTGGTCTAGAGCACTTGGTCAAGCCTGGAAATGTTCTAAGACTCAAGAAATCCATCTATGGACTGAAGCAATCACCAAGAGCTTGGTATCACAAGTTGAGTACTACATTAAATGGAAGAGGCTTCAAGAAGTCAGAAGCTGATCACACCCTATTCACTCTTCCTGGTCCAAGAGGCATTGTGGTCATCTTGATTTATGTGGATGATATAATCATCACATGCAGTGAAAAGAGGGCATCCAAGAAACCAAGGTATTCCTCAAATCTGTGTTTGATATTAAAAAATTAAATGAACTCAAGTACTTCCTTGGAATATAAGTATGCCACTCTAAATAGGGGCTCTTCCTATCCCAAAGGAAGTACACACTTGATCTTTTAACTGAGGGAGGAAACCTTGGAGGAAGACCAGCCAAGACTCCACTTGAAGATGGTTATAAAGTGTTGCGTGAGGGGGAGTTTGAAGGCACACCATTTGAAGATGTCAAGAAGTAGAGAAGAATGGTGGGAAAGCTCATCTATTTAACCATCACAAGACCAGACATATGCTTTGTTGTGAACCAAGTCAGTCAGCATATGAAAGCTCCTAAGGTTCACCATTGGAACATGGTTGAGAGGATCATGAGGTATTTAAGGGAAGCTCCGGGTCAAGGTGTTTGGATGGGATGCAATGGAAGCACTGAAATACTTGGGTATTGTGATTCTTATTGGGCAGGAGTTAGGAATGATAGGAATTCAACCACTGTCTATTGTACATTCATTGGAGGCAACCTAGTGACTTGGAAGAGCAAGAAGCATAAGGTTGTATCATGTTCAAGTGCTGAGGCAGAATATATAGAGCTATGAGGAAGCTTACCAATGAGTCCGTTTGGATCAAGGGCCTTCTTAAAGACTTGGAGATTGAGACTACATCACCAATCACTATGCATTGTGACAATCAATCTGCCATTCACATTGCAAGCAACTCAGTCTTCCACGAGAGAACCAAGCTCATTGAAGTGGATTGCCATAAGGTTAGACAAGCTGTGAGGCAGAAGATCATCCTACCTTGTTACTCACGAAGTGAAGACCAGCTAGCTGACATTTTCACCAAAGCGGCAAGCACTAAAGTCTGTGAGTTCATCCACTCTAAGTTGGGACTCATAGACCTCACATCTCACTGACTCTCCTAGCATGAAGGCCTCTATTCTGTTTCCTTAATGTGTTTTTATACCACTGGGTTTTGCACACTAAGGTTTTAATGAGGGAGGTTCTTCATGTTGCTTAATCAGTTCCTATGGTCAAGCTTCAGGGGGGTATTGAGATGAAGAACCAAAGAGGAGAAGAAGAAGAAGCAAAAGAGAAAAGAAGTTATCTGGTTAAGTATTTTAACTATGTCCGTACATGCTGACCAGAGATGACCTAGCTTGGTTTGCAAGGCAAGGAAGGTGAAATTTGGGAGCCAAACTCTTGCTTATGGACCCATATAGACGCTGGGAGGGTTCAGGTTTACCAAAGGAAAGAGTTTGAATCAGTTTGAATGGGAATCACATGCTCTACTTAGGCAAAGAGCTATTCATGACCTGTCCCTTTCACCCCTGAACCAGCAGCAAGATATTTCCTTTGTTTATTCTTTTATTAATCTCTGGTCTGTCTCTATATACTGTAAACTCAAGCAGATGAATTAACTAAGGAGAATAATCTCCCTTCTCTCTCCCAATATCCAAATTTGTCACTTTCACTCCTCTCTCTCTCTCTCTCTAAACTATCTAGAAACTAATTCTCTTGTTCTTACTCTGTTCTTCATTGTTTTTTACCCAAATCTCACATAAACTCAACTTTTCTCCTCATACTTTCACAATTCTAACACAAGAATGGCGTGTCCAGAGGCATCCCAAGGTCCATCATCCTTCCTCCTGTTCAGCATGAAGAGATCTTTTGGAGAAAGAAGGTTTTAGAGTTTTTTGGCAAGCAAAACACTAAACCATGTCTGTACCAGCGATTTTCATGTTCTTTCCAAGATGGAGTCTCTCACTGTGTTCCAGAAGGTGGGGCATAGTAATCAGGAAGAAAGGAGGGGTGTTAAGCATGAGAGGTTCAAGGTGAAAGAACAAACAAAGAAATGGAGGCTGTTTGGTTGTTGCGCTCCTGGTTCAAAGAGACAAGCAAGGAAGACTGGTGGTTTAAGGAAGTGAAGCAGAGACCAAAGGTAGATCAGTTGGCTTAAGCGCAGGTGTTGCTACTGTTGTGCTCCTGGTTCAAGTTCAGTGTTGCTCACTTCCAATCTTTACCCTTCACCTATACTCTCTGGATCAAGCTTGAGTAGGGGTAATGGTGAGAAGTCCTGAAGGTCCAAGTCGTCCACTGCCTCACCTCATTTCAGAAGGAGTATTCAAGTGTCCAAAAGTCACTCCTAATTATTCTCATTTCACCAATTGCAAGGGGAGCAACCATTTCATTCTTTGAGTTAAAGTTTTGTTGGTTTATGCCTTGAGAATTGATGCAAGTGTTTATGAATTATGTTGTAGGTACTTGGATCTCTATGTAGCAGAAGCTAGTGGCCCCTAAGTCCTTTCTACATGGCGAGTAGTCAGAAGAGAGGGGGAGACACAACTGGCCTTTAGAAGAGTTCCAAGATGATGGTGTGTGCAAGTGGTGGAGTCACGCTTGTTGGATTTTACCAGAGTATATAGATCTGAGTTTGTGTGTGATGAACAAGCCTTTAAGGAAATGATGAACTCAAAATGAAGAAGAGAATGGGTTCTGGTTTACTTGTGTTTACTTGAATCAGAATCAGATATTAGGAGAGACTTAGATAGATTTGAAAGACTAAGAAAGGGGTAGACTAAGAGGGATTCTAACTCAAGAACACAAGCTTTATTATTTAGAAGTGGAAAGGGGTTTTTCCCCTTACTCCCTTGAGAGATACAACTCGACATTGATCAGATTATATAGAGAGATGAGAGCTACAACAAGGTTAACCTAAGCATGTGAGGTCAACAAGACTATTTCAAAATACTTGGCCAGGAATGCACACATGCTTGGACAGGCTGTCCATAGCTGGTGCTCTTCATTTGCTTTTGGCGAGTGGATAAGGTTATCCATAAGCTCTTCCTTTGCTTTTGGTAAGTGGATAACCTTTATCCAAACCTCAGCACCTTCCTGGAAGCTTCCTTGGCTGAATATACCAAGGCATCTTCCTTTGGTCGCCTAAACCTTCTCTTTAGACCCAAGTCTTGATCTTCACTTCAAACCCTAAACCTTCCTTGCCTCACACGTCTTGAAGCTTCCTTGGGATACAAGTCTAGGTCATTTTAGGATCCCTTGATGTGCCCTAACTTTCCCAAGTCTCAAAACATCTTCTAAGATCAAATGGTCAAGTATTGATGTTTCTGGGTCGAGTCTGGTCCGTACGGTCCGTACCGTCGGTACAGCCATCCGTACAACTCACCCAAACATAGACCATTTGATCAAATCTCTTCCCTAAAGCTTCCCAAGGTCTTCCTTAGATTTCTCCTTGATTTTTCATAGCTTCTTGTACACTTATCAGCTTCCCACAGCCTTCTCAACACTCCTTGTACACGAACTCATCACACCACACTATCTTCTTTGCTCCATCTCATCTCTCATAAGATCATTTGCATCTCTTCAAGTTAACAATCCCCCTCAAGCTTGACTCTAGTGATCCTAAGTAGAGCTTGGAACCTTGAAGAGCTTCCTCAATAAAAACCTCACCAAAGAAAACCCTTTTTGGGATAAAACCTTGATAAGGAAAAAAGAGTAAAGTCCTCAAGGCCTAGGGATTGGCCAGTGGGTCTTTGTGTCTTGGATCATTATTATGGACACAAAGACCCTGGATCATGGCCCTCACTATGGTGTAAGTCTCATCCAACTTTCATTGCACACCGCTAAGTCTTCTTGAGCTCATCTAGCTCATTCCACACTGATCTTGGTCTCTCCCCCTTTCACCCAACCTTCTGTTGGGTTTAGTGATCAGATGACCAGATAAAACTCCATATTCATACTCAGCCTTGGTTGGTTCTTCTTCTTGAATAACCACCAATGGTCTTCTCTTCACAGATCATCGAAGTTTCTTAATAGTCCCCCTCAAGCTTGGGACTGAGTCTTTAGGAAGACCCAAGCTTGGAAGGACAGCTTCATGATCTTGATCAACACACCACTGCACACTCTCTTCTTCAACTCGCCTTCTTGAATGGAATGCTGGTAGATGCCTCAGTCTTCTCTTCAACCACCTCACTTTAGAAGCCGCATTGTAGAGTAACCTTCTTCTTCACACAACCAAGAGTGCTCTGAACACTCTCTTGTGTAGACTTGCCAATGTCTAAACTCGGATGGCTTCATATTCTCTTCTTGGTGCAATGGTGAGGAGGAACCAGGTCTTGAACTTAGATCACCAGGTAGCTCACTCAAGTCCCCACTTCATGTTTGAATTGAGTCTAGGTTCAAGCTTGAAAGTGAGCCTCAATGAGCATCCAAACCAAAAGCACACCACCCCAACAGCTGCGCTTAAATCACTGGTCCACTTCCATGTCTTCAGCTTCAAGTACCCTCAGGTCACCGGCCTCCTCAAGCTTCAGGGATGACCTTACCTTGTGCATCTTCTTTAACCAGGAGCACATCGCTCCCAACAGCTGCGCTTAAGTCTACTGGCTTCATGCACAAGCACCAACAACTCTCCACTGCTTCAGCAATGGCCATTGCCTTCCTCTTTGTCTCGGATGGATGATGAGCAAGCACACTCCTTGTGAACCTGAAATGCTATCACTTAGACATATTCTTATTATCATTAAGATCTATCTAATGTAAGCTTACCACTCTCTAAATGCTATCACAAAGCACTTAGGAAACCATTTCCTGCCTTAAACGACCCTTAGACTTTAGTCTAGATGTCTCAACCTTAAGGCAGTCCCAATGACAATAGTATGCAACAGCCTTAACCTATTCAACTCATGAATGCACTCCGGATTAGATACAACTATTTATCATCCTAGCAAGACATTCATTTAGAACATAGACTAAGCATCAATATCATTTCCAAATACCAGACCCCAAATGCTATACTTTAATCAGTATCTATTCATGTATGCAAGCAGATTCAAAACATGCTATCTAATATCATGTCAAGCAACATTTAGAACTGGTGTAAGCACTTTTAACACTCAACCATTCACACGAGTCTTATCTAAACATCCTGGGATAGATTCTAAACATTCAAATCTAGAAATCTTAACACATCCTGAGGTCTCAAACACATCACATAACACATTCAGTTCATAAAGTATAAGGCTTTATATCAAGGGACAATAGGTTCTTACAAACAAGGAACTAGTGTTAGTTCCTTGACCACCTTTGATTCATGGTAAGATCAGGAGCTTTTGGTTGCAACCCAACACCTCCTTCTTTCATGGACCTTCCCTTGGACTATCCATGCCCAAAGTCCCCACCTTTCTTCATACTTTACTCGCCACCACCAGTAACAAGGGGAAAGCTTTCACCTTTCTTCCTAATCTTGAATAAGAACTCGCCTGGATTTGATTTGATGAAGGGTAGCTAATCCACTCCATAACTTATGGATCCAAGGCTCTCCTTTCTTTTGGACGGTATGAGAGAGTATGGGACTTCAAGAACACATTCTGGGCTTTCCGGATGAACACCTTCTTGTAGATGTTGAACTGGATGGAAAGGAGGTGATTTTCTGGTTTTGAATGGCATGAGAGAAATCCTTGATCTTTGCGGAAGCTAGAAAACAAGATCTTGGGAACCTGGCTCTGATACCATGTCGGATTTTACCAGAGTATATAGATCTGGGTTTGTGTGTGATGAACAAGCCTTTAAGGCAATGATGAACTCGAAATGTAGAAGATAATGGGTTCGTGATTACTTGTGTTTAATTGAATCAGAATCAGAGATTAGGAGAGACTTAGAGATATTTGAAAGACTAAGAAAGGGGTAGACTAAGAGGGATTCTAACTCAAGAACACAAGCTTTATTATTTAGAATTGGAGAGGGGTTTTCCCCTTTACTCCCTTGAGAGAGAACTCGACATTGATCAGTTTATATAGAGAGATGAGAGCTACAAGAAGGTTAACCTATGCATGTGAGGTCAACAAGACTATTTCAAAATACTTGGCCAGGAATGCACACATGCTTGGACAGGCTGTCCATAGCTGGTGCTCTTCCTTTGCTTCTGGCAAAAGGATAAGGTTATCCATAAGCTCTTCCTTTGATTTTGGTAAGTGGATAACCTTATCCAAACCTTAGCACCTTCCTGGAAGCTCCCTTGGCCGAATATACCAAGGCATCTTCTTTCAGTCGCCTAAACCTTCTCTTTAGACCCAAGTCTTGATCTTCAATTCAAACCCTAAAACTTCCTTGCCTCACATGTTTTGAAGCTTCATGGGGATACAAGTCTAGGTCATTTTAGGATCCCTTGATGTGCCCTAACTTTCCCAAGACTCAAAACATCTTCTAAGATCAAATGGTCGAGTATTGATGTTTCTGGGTCGAGTCTGGTCTGTACGGTTCTTACTGTCCGTACGGCCATCCGTACAACTCACCCAAACATAGACCATTTGATCCCATTTCTTCCCTAAAGCTTCCCAAGGTCTTCCTTAGACTTCTCCTTGATGTTTCATAGCTTCTTGTACATTTATCAGCTTCCTACAGCCTTCTCAACACTCCTTGTACACGAACTCCTCACACCACACTATCTTCTTTGCTCCATCTCATCTCTCATAAGATCATTTGCATCTCTTCAAGTTAACAACGCTTGCACCACAATTTAGGACATGTTCTAGAGCCTAAGGACTTCACCATGAATTATCTAAATTCCCTTAGGCTCACTGGCCAATCCCCAGGCCTTGTTGAACTCTACTCTTTTCCTTAGCTGGTTTTGTCCCAAATGGGTTTTCTGGTTAAGTTTTTTAATGAGGGAGCTTCTTCAAGGTTCCAAGCTTTCCCAAAGATATCCTATGGTCAAGCTTGAGGTGGAGTGTTGGAATAAATAAGGAAAAAATCAAAGACAGGCTCATGAAGCTGGTCGGATTTTCAGAAAGTTTGCAGGGGAATTATCAGACCGTGAAAGTCTGGGTCAATCAGAGTCTGCCCAAAGCTGAAATGTGCAAAGTACGGATTAGACCACTCCGTGCAAAGTCCGGGTCAAGATAATTAGTGTGCAAATATTGTGCTATAGATGATCAAGACCAAGGAGAAAGAAGTGCAAAGTCTGGGTCATATCTAGAAGACTTCCGGAAGACTTCCCGAAGAAGCTTTGTGACTGTTGGAAAAATAAAGCAATTGGAGGTGGTGTGGACCACATGAGGTCAAAAGAAGATAAAGTGGTCCCCCTTTCTCTGGTTTAGACCAGGCATAATCTCTGCCACACAATTCAAACTCCCTCCATCTCAGCCATTTATTTAAAACCAGATCTGTCTTGCACACAGGAGGACAAGGAAAAGTCACCTGTTGCCTCAGCCATTTGAATCTCCTTGGAGCTGTCCATATGCACGACCATGACACTTATTTGAATCCTTTCATCTTTGTTTAATGTTGTTTATCTCTCTTGTATGTCTTTATATTGTAAGCAACAAGAATCAGTACAAATTAAGGGGAATAATCCCTCTTCTTCATTATTCTCTCATTCTGTGATTCTCTCAAACTCTCTTACACCAAATCTTGCACGACCAGACTTCATTCTTCATCAATCTCATACATACTCAACCATTCTGCCATGATTCTCACTTAATCTCTCAATATTCTCTTGCATACACTCATACTCTTCATACTAGACAAAACTCTAATTTTCTCCATTTACTTTCACAAGATTCAGTCTCTCCATCATTCTCACCACTCACACTTCATATACTCTTTATTATCACGAATTCAGACATATAGAAAGCTCTTTAGTTCTTACTAAACAGTTTTAGATTACCTACTCCTCTAATAGGATTCTTATCACCATTAGCGATCATAACATGACCATTGGCCGGTTCAATATATTTAATCAAATTGGTGTCACTTATCATGTGATGAGAAGCACCTGAATCAACTATCAATGGTTTAGATAAGCTACTAGTAGTGTCAAAAGTAACTTTAGGCATAGAACTAGCAAGACTTAGACTATCACTTCCATTCTCTATAGTCCTACCAGTTCTATCAATGCTAGCATTGTTCACATTCTCTAGTTTACTAGCAATAATTTAAGCACCAAGATAATACCCATTAAGGTTACCAAAGGTGTTACCATTCTCCTTAAGCATTTTGATGAGAGCCTCAATGTCAGACCTCGTTATTGAAATTTTGAGAGAATAAGAGTAGAGTAGGCGAATATAAGAGAGAAAGAGAGAAAAGAGTGAGAGATTAAGGAGGAGATTGCTTGATGTTCATGATGAACAAGAGAGAAAGGGAGAGAGTAACTCGAAAATATGTGTATTTCTTGATGAAAGATTTGAGTCCCGGTTACAATATATAGAGAGAGGTCTAATCTAATCCATAAACGGTCCAAAGAGGTATGGTGACCAAGGCTGAGACGTGGACACTCTATGAGGGAAGCGCGCCTGTTTTTGAATGCTTGGCTGAGAAGACAAGATGCCAAAGGAAACATATTAAGCAAGGAAACATATTTTCCTCTCTTCTTTTCTTTGGTCTCTCTCTCTCTCTCTCATGAATTCTCTCCTCTCTTTCTTCATTGTTCTTCATTGTTCTTCACAAACTAGAACTAAAACTCGCTTAAATTATCATGGTATCAGAGCAACAAAGCTCCTGAACCTATTTTCTACTTCCGCAAAGCTTTATTCTCTCTTCTTGTTGTATTTTTCTTCAAGACTCACTCTCTGTTCTTCTGGGTTTAAGTGAGTGAAAGATGGAGAACAACAAGCCTGTTACCATACCTGTGACACTCAAGGGATTAACTATCTCTTATGGTCCAGATTGGTGAAAACGGCCCTTGGAGGAAGAGAATTATGGAGACATTTCTCTACTAGAGCAGCTCCAAAGCAGATCATCCAAGGAGAAGATGGAAAGATGATAGTGGTGGTTGATGAAGAGAAATGGGCGCAAGAAGATCAGATGGTGATCTCTCTCATCCAAAGCTCTCTGGAACCAGCAATCTTGGAGTTTTACTCATACTGTGAGACTACCAAAGAACTATGGGAAACCCTCTACAAGCTCTATGGAAATGCTTCCAACCTTACTAGAGTGTTTGAAGTAAAAAGAGCCATCAATGCTCTTAGTCAAGCTGACAGGGAGTTTCAAATTCACTTTGGCAAGTTCAGATCTTTGTGGGCAGAGCTAGAGATTCTCAGACCTCACACTCTTGATCGCTCTACACTGAATGCTAGGCGTGAAGAAGACAAGGTCTTTGGGTTGTTGCTTACTCTCAACCCAACCTATAATGACATCATCAAGCATATTCTGAGAGCTGACAAGTTACCTACACTTGATGAAGTTTGTGCGCAAATTCAGAAGGAACAAGGGTCACTCGGTTTGTTTGGGAGCAAAGGAGAGCCAGTTATGGTCCATCAAGCTGAAGCAGTGGCAAACAAGGGAGTGTATAAGCAACATGATAGGAAGATCTTTATTTATGACCATTGCAAGAAGAAAGTTCACATGAAGGACAAGTGCTGGATCCTTCATCCTCACCTAAAGCCAAACAAGTTTAAAGAGCCACGATCTCAGTTCATGGATGCTAAAGCTCATTTCTCAAGTGATGGGGTTGAAACCACTATTCCGAGTTCAGTCTTCTCCAATGCTGGTATGGGAAGAGGCATGGCGTCAAAATCAGCCTACTCCACTGCAAGGAACCATCAAGATGATCCCAACAAGAGGTCTGACCTAGATGCTCTCATCAAGGCCTTGAAAGAACACTCTGGTAACCCTAGAACTCTTGGTATCTCACTAAATGCCTCTCACACTGCTGGTAGTTCAATGAAATGTTTTAAAAGATGCTAGACCATTAGTTATAGACTCTGGTGCATCTCATCACATGATTAGTGACTCAAGCCTGATTACTAATGTAGAACCTGCCTTAGGTAATGTGATGATAGCAAATGGTGATATAATTCCAATAAGAGGAGTAGGTGATCTGAAACTGTTTGACAAAGTATCTAAGGCAATCTACATGCCCACTTTTGCATCAAACTTACTGTTGTTAAGAAAGTCACTAATGATTTAAATTGTCATGTTACCTTCACTCCTAATGATGTCTATTTTCAAGATATTGAATCTAGTAAGTTGCTTGGCAAAGGTGTGAACAAAGTGGACTTGTATCTACTTGAGGACACACGACCAGCTTCTAATTTATCTTGTGCTTTTAAGTCTGTTTCTGAATTCCCTAAAGATGTGTTATGGCATGCTAGACTAGGACATCCTCATTCTTGTGTCTTGAACATTTTGTTGCTTAGTGTTTCTTTTAAAAGTGATTGTTAGGCTTGTATACTAGGAAAACATTGTAGAAGTGTGTTTCCTAAATCAATGACCATCTATGACAATTGTTTTGATTTAATCCATTCTGATGTGTGGACTGCTCCATGTGTTTCTAGAGAACAACATAGATATTTTGTGACCTTTATAAATGAAAGATCTAAGTACACATGGATCACCTTGTTGCATTCAAAAGATAGGGTGCTAGAAGCTTTTAAAAATTTCCAGAACTATATCACTAACCATTTCAATGTTAAGATCAAAACTTTTAGATCAGATAATGGTGGTGAATACACTAGCACAACCTTCAAACAACATCTAGCTACCCATGGAATCATTCACCAAACGAGTTGTCCCTACACGCCCCAACAGAATGGTGTGGCAAAGAGGAAGAACTTACACTTAATGGAGGTGGCCAGAAGCATGATGTTCCATACCAATGTACCTAAGCGATTTTGGGGAGATGCAGTGGTCACTGCTACTTACCTGATCAACTACACACCCACATGAGTGCTTCATGATGCCACACCATATGAGGTACTTAACAAAACTAAGTCATCTATAGATCATCTTCGTGTGTTTGGGTGTATGTGCTTTGTTTTGGTTCCAGGTCAATTAAGAAATAAACTAGAAGCTAGAAGCACAAAGGCAATGTTCATTGGATATTCCACACATCAGAGAGGCTACAAATGTTATGTTCCAGAAACAAGGAGAGTCCTGGTCTCCAGGGATGTCAAGTTTATGGAATCAAGAAGCTACTATTAAGAGAAGAGTTGGGGTGAGCTCAAAGATATATCTAAATCTGCCTCTGATAGAGCTAACAATGTGAGAGTGATCTTGGAGAGACTTGGCATTAGTCTGTCAGAGGAACCAGAGAAGGCTAATGAGACACCAGCTCAAGATGTAGAAGAGGCTGAGGAAGATATTGAAGTCACTCATCCTGATCACGAGGGGGGCAATGAGAATAATGAGGATGGTCAACAACAACCTGAAGAGAACTCAGGAGCTCATGATCAAGATGAGATACCATCAGAATCAGAGGCTGAGGCTCAAACACAAGGCGATCCATGTGAAGCAAAGGAAGCAGAACCTGATCAGATACAACCTTTGAGAAAGAGTACAAGGATCAAGAGGCCTGCCTCAAACTGGATCAATACAAGAGTGTACTTCAAAGCTGAAGCAGTGGCTCATCCACAAAGTGCAGTATGTTCTTTGGCTCAATATCCAGAAGAGCATCAAGTATTCATTGGGGAGTTGGATAAGGAATACATTCCAAAATCATATGAAGAAGCTATACAACATGAGGAATGGAGGAATTCAGTTGAAGATGAAATTAATGACATGATCAAGAATGATACATGGTTTGAAACTGAACTCCCCAAAGGCAAGAAAGCTGTGACAAGTCATCTACTATACACCATCAAGTATCTAGCCAATAGAAAACCAGAAAGGAAGAAAATAAGGCTAGTTGCAAGAGGATACACTCAGGTGTATGGGGAGGATTATGTGGATACATTTGCACAAGTGGCCAAGTTGCAAACTATAAGGATTCTTCAATCACTTGCTGTCAACTTAGAATGGGATCTATGGCAGATGGATGTGAAGAATGCCTATCTTCAAGGAAAGTTGGAAGATGAAGTGTACATACGACCACCTCCTGGAATAAATGGGTTTACTGAATAGAGGAAGACTAAAGGAATGGAGAAGGTTTGGAATTGGGGTGTCCGTACATGTCCGTACATGTCCGTACATGTCCATACAAAAAGGTCGTACCAAGCCGTACAATGATCGACCCAACTGAAGTTGGTCGAAAGTTACCCGAGGTAAATGTAACTCGACCAGAAATTACATTTGCCATTTACCACCCCGACTGAAGCTTGGTTCGCGGATAAGGAAGAGCTATTGACAGGCTGGCTCATGTGGCTAAGAAAGGAAGGGCATCTGGTCAAGATACCTTTGGCATCTCACGTGTGAAGCTTCTTGGCCAAGTATTCAAATTAGGCGCCAAACCAGCCTTGACTTCACATGCCCAGTCTACTTACCATTGAAACCTTATCCTCTTGTTGACCTAAGATTTCCTCTATATATTGTAGCCCATTGTCGAGTATTAATCAATCAAGCAACTCATTTTTATTTCTCTTAGTCTCGCTGGTCTTTTGGTTAAACCCGAAATGGATTCTTAGATCTAAATCTCTCAAAGTATTGTTCTTTAGTCTCAAATATTCTCGATCTCTTCTTTCTTTCATCTTCTACTCAAGATTTCATGGTATCAGAGCCAGGTTCACTTGAATCTGGGTTCTTTTGAGTTCGTTCACATAAAGTTTCATCCTTTTGTTCTTTAAAGTTCAAGTCTCAAACTTTTTGATCCGAAAATGGAGAAGACAAAGACTACAGTTATTCGGGTTACCCTTAAGGGAGGAAACTACCTACTTTGGTCTCGTGTGGTGAAGAAAGCCGTGGGAAGTAAGGGTCTTTGGAATCACATCTTCGAGGGTGAAGCTCCAAGACTCATTACTCATGAAGGCGAAAAAGAGGTGGTGGTTTGTGATGAAGTGAAGTGGATCCAGGAGGACAATCTGGTGATGTCCATCCTCCAGAGCTCACTGTATCCGTCGATCTTGGAGGCATATAGCTATTGTGAGAAGGCCAAAGATCTATGTGATACACTCCAAAAGGTGTATGGAAACATCTCAAACCTCACCCGGGTGTTTGAGATCAAGAGAGCCATCGACAACTTAGCCCAAGAAGACATGGAGTTTACCAAACACTTGGGAAAGTTTAGAGCTTTAAGGTCAGAGCTTGAGATGTTGAGGCCTAGTACCACCGATCAGGATGAGCTTAATGAGAGACATGAACAAGACAAGTTCTTTGGCCTCTTGCTCACTCTCAATGCTACCTACAACGATCTCATTAAGCACATCCTTAGATTCGAGAAGCTCCCAACTCTTGAAGATGTTTGTGCTCAGATCCAGAAGGAACAAGGGTCCTTGGGGCTCTTTGGAGGGAAGGGGGAGCTCACTCTTCCCAATCAAGCCGAGGTGCCTCAATCGAACAAAGCTCACAAGGATGAAGACCAGAGGTTCACTAGAAACTATGAAGAAAGAAGGTTTGGGGGAAACTGTGATCATTGCAAGAGGCATGGACACAAGAAGAGCCAGTGCTGGATTCTCCATCCTCACCTCAAGCCAGCCAAGTTCATGAAGGAAAGGGAGGCTCGTGCAAATGTCACCTATGGTACCAGTGATCAAGCCGGAGCTGGGACTTCTAACCGGGCGAATGAGACAGAAGGGCGTGAAGGTGGTGAGAGCAAGGCGTTGGTGACCTACACTGCCCATTAGCCACGACGAAATGAGCATGAGTTCATCCGCCGATCTGAGATGGATGCACTCATCCAAATGCTCAAGGATAATTGTAACAGTCTTGGTAATAGTAGTGGGTACTCATTTGGAGCATATAGGATTGCTAGTAATGTTGAAACTTATAGTGCCTACACCCACTCTAGGATGCTTGGTCAATCTCATACTGCTCATAACATGTCTAAACCTTTGATAGTAGATTCAGGTGCATCGCATCATATGATTAGTGATAGTAGTCTTATTAGAGACATTGAACCTGCGCATCGACATGTAATGATTGCTAATGGAGATGAAATACCAATAAGAGGTGTGGGCAAATTGAAACTATTTGACAAAGATTCTAAAGCTTTCTAGATGCCTGAGTTTACTTCAAACTTACTTTCAGTCAAGAAGTGTACCACTGATATGAATTGCAATGTTATCTTCAGCCCTAACGATGTGAAGTTTCAGGATATTGAGAGAAAACGGTTGATTGGGCAAGGAGTAACCAAAGGAGACCTTTATATGCTTGAAGAGCTTAGTTTTGTGCCTGATCATAATTGCTCGTTTACTTCTGTTCCTGCTTCTGTTTTAAATAAGAATGCTTTGTGGCATGCTAGACTAGGACACCCTCATGTTAGAGCTTTAAACTTAATGGTTCCAGGTGTTGTGTTTGAGAATAATGATTCTGAAGCTTGTATTTTAGGCAAGCATTGTAAGATTGTGTTTCATAAATCCACAACCATCTATGAACATTGCTTTGATTTGATTCACTCTGATGTTTGGAGTGCACCTTGTTTGTCTAGGGAGAATCACAAGTATTTTGTAACATTCATAGATGAGAAGTCTAAATACACATGGATAACCTTGATCCCATCTAAAGATATGGTGCTTGATGCATTTAGAAATTTTCAAAACTATGTGACTAATCATTTTAATGCCAAGTTGAAATTTTTTAGATAAGATAATGGAGGGGAGTATACTAGCCAAGCCTTCAAGCATCACCTATCCCAACATGGCATACTTCGCCAGAAAAGTTTCCCTTATACCCCTCAACAGAATGGAGTGGCCGAGATGAAGAATAGATACCTTATGGAGGTTGCTAGGTCCATGATGTTTCAGGTGAATGTCCCAAAGAGGTTTTGGAGTGATGCAGTGTCTACGGCTTGCTATCTCATCAACAGAACACCAACGAGGATCCTGGACAACCAGTCTCCGTTTGAGGTCTTGAACAAGTATAGACCAACCCTGGATCATCTTCGGGTCTTTGGTTACCTATGCTTTGTTCTTAGACCAGGAGAGTTGAGAAAAAAACTAGAGGCAAAGAGCACTAAAGGGATGTTCATAGGGTACTCGCCAACTCAGAAAGGGTATAAATGTTATGATCCTATAACCAGAAGAGTGTTGGTATCAAAGGAGGTGAAGTTTATTGAGGAAAGGGGTTATTATTAAGAGAAGAACCAGGCAGAGTTAAAGGATCTTGCATCTGATAAGTCGGCTAACTTGAGGATAATACTACAGAGTCTTGGGATTAATCTCTCCAAAGATCCTAAGGCTGGAGGAGGACAACCACAAGGTACCCCCACTAATGAAGGAGAACAAGCTCCCCACTTCGACCATGAGGGGGGAAATGAACCAGAAGATCAAGGGGAAGTTGGAGAAAACTTTGGTTCTCATGATCAAACTGTGGAACAAGAGGAAGATATGGTGAATGAAGAGGGAGAAGGATCAGTGCAAGATGGAGACGGGAATGGTCAGAACCAAGATCAAGAACTGGTGTTGAACAAAAGCTAAGGAGGAGCACTAGGATCAGAAATCCACTAACCAACTGGGTCAACACTAGAGTATACTATAATGCTCAGGCAGTAGAGCACCCTGCTCAAGTTTCCTGCTCACTCGCCCACTACCCTGAAGAGCATTGTGTCTTCATGGTAAATCTGGATGATAGTTACATTCCTCAGTCATATGAGGAAGCAATGAAGGATAAAGAATGGAGAGAGTCAGTAGGAGCTGAAGCAACCGCAATGATCAAGAATGATACTTGGTATGAGAGTGAACTACCAAGAGGAAAGAAGGCAGTGTCTAGTAGGTGGATCTTCATAATCAACTATCTTGCAAATGGGAAGATAGATAGAAGGAAGACTAGACTGGTGGCAAGAGGGTTTACCCAAACAAATGGTGAAGACTATCTAGATACTTTTGCCCCGGTTGCAAAACTCCACACCATCAGGATAGTTCTTTCAGTAGCAGTCAACCTTAAGTGGAGACTTTGGAAGATGGATGTGAAGAATCCATTTCTTCAAGGGGAACTTGAAGATGAGGTCTACATGTATCCTCCACCTGGGCTAGAGCAGTTGGTCAAGGAAGGAATTGTTCCAAGGCTGAAGAAAGCTATCTATGGTCTCAAACAGTCTCCAAGGGCTTGGTACAACAAGTTTAGCACAACTTTGAATGGGAGAGGCTTCAAGAAATCCGAACTAGACCACACTCTCTTCACCCTCACCACTCCCTCAGGTATTATTGTTCTTCTAGTGTATGTTGATGATATCATCATTACTGGAAGTGACAAAGAAGGTATCCAAACCACCAAAGATTATTTAAAATCTGTCTTTGAAATCAAAGACTTAGGAGAGATGAAATACTTTCTTGGAATATAGATATGTAGATCCAAGGAAGGTTTATTCTTGTCTCAAAGGAAGTATACACTTGATCTTTTTAAAGATGCAGGTATACAAGGAGGGAAGACATTCAAAACACCTTTGGAGGATGGATAAAAAGTTCCTCGTGAGGGAGAGATAAAAGACAGTCCACCATTCCAAGATGCCAAGCTTTATAGAAAGCTTGTTGGTAAGTTGATCTACCTAACCATCACACGACCTGATATATGTTTTGCTGTGAACCAGGTAAGTCAACATATGCAAAGACCAAGGGAACATCACTAGAACATGGTGAACCGTCTTCTCATGTACCTAAATGGATCACCAGATCAAGGAGTCTGGATGGGATGCAATGAGAGCACTGAAGTGGTTGGGTATTGTGATGCGGATTGGGCTGGGGATAGGATGGATAGGAAGTTGACTACTGGATATTGCACCTTTATTGGTGGGAATCTGGTTACGTGGAAGAGGAAGAAGAAGAAGGTAGTCTCTTGCTTGAGTCCTGAAGCTGTGTATAGAGCAATGTTGAAGCTCACAAACGATCTGGTTTGGATCAAAGGCATACTGAAGCACTTGGGGATTGAGCAGACCACACCCATGACAATGCATTGTGACAACCAGGCAGCCATCCACATTACCTCCAACTCGGTGTTCCACGAAAGGACGAAGCATATTGAAGTTGACTGCCATAAGGTAAGGCAAAAGATTGTATCTGGAGACACTCTACCTTGCTACACCAGGAGTGACGATCAGTTAGCCGATGTTTTCACCAAGGCAGCCAGGCAGAAAACTGTTGAGTCCATCCATACCAGACTTGGACTCATAGACCTCACCAAACGAGGTTGATCCCCTTGCCATGGGGTTTTTACTCTTTTCCTCGTTGAGGTTTTATCCCTTAGGAGGGTTTTCTTTGACAAGGTTTTCAATGAGGGAGATCTCATGGCATTCCAAGCGTGACATGTTCCACATGGTCAAGCTTGAAGGGGAGTGTTGAATAAATGGGTTTACTGAATAGAGGAAGAATAAAGGCATGGAGAACGTTTGGATTTGGGGTTTCCCTACATGTCCGTACATGTCCGTACAAGAAGGCCGTACAAGGTCGTGCAATGATCGACCCAAATGAAGTTGGTCGAAAGTTACCCGAGGTAAATGTAAGTCGACCAGAAATTACATTTACCATTTACCACCCCAACTCAAGCTTGGTTCGCGGATAAGGAAGAGCTATTGACAGGCTGGCTCATGTGGCTAAGAAAGGAAGAGCATCTGGTCAAGATACCTTTGGCATCTCACGTGTGAAGCTTCTTGGCCAAGTATTCGAATTAGGCGCCTAAACCAGCCTTGACTTCACATGCTCAGTCTACTTTTCGTTGAAACCTTATCCTCTTGTTGCCCTAAGCTTTCCTCTATATATTGTAACCCATTTTCGAGTATTAATCAATCAAGAAACTCATTTCTATTTCTCTTAGTCTCTCTAGTCTTTTGGTTACACCCGAAATGGGTTCTTAGATCTAAATCTCTCAACGTCTCGTTCTTTAGTCTCAAATCTTCTTGATCTCTTCTTTCTTTCATCTTCTACTCAGATTCTTCTCATGATTTCACTAGAGAACATGGTCAAGCCAGGAAATGTTCTGAGGCTAAAGAAGGCAATCTATGGCCTGAAACAATCTCCAAGATCCTGGTACCAAACGCTGAGCACAACATTCAATGGAAGGGGTTTTGTGAAATCAGAAGCTGATCACTCTCTCTTCACTCTAAGAAACAAACAAGGTATTGTGGTCATACTGGTATGTGTAGATGATATCATCATCACTGGTAGTGACAAGGAAGGTGTTGAGATGAAGAAGAAATAAGATGGATTTATGAATAAGCAAAGGCAATCTGGAACCAGCTAAGTTGAGGTCGACCTAACTTGATCTGGAAGGTATGTAACTGAATGAGACTTGCACATATCTTGTCTGAGTGACCAGAAGCTTTCAGGAAGGTTTGAATTCCAAATATAGCTTTTGTAAGAAAGAGACAAGGAAGAATCACATGTTTGGCTAAGGAGGAGAGAGATGGACGAACTGTCCGTTTCACCCAAGCTTGGAGAGCCTTTTGTCACTTTCTGGAAAGTCTTTGTTTATTCATTTATTTGTCAACTTGTATGCCTATTAATATTCTGTAACCAGAACCATAATTAATCAAGGAAAATATTTTCTCTCCTCCTCTCTCTCTAATTTCAAAATCTCTCTCTCTCTCTCTATGTTCTTCATGTTCTTCATTCTCCAGAAATAAACTCTCTCTAAATCTCTCATTCTTTCATGGTATCAGAGCTCTAAGCTCCTTTCATTCCGCAAATCTCTTTTCATTCCACAAATCTCTTCTGTTTCTTTTCAAATTTTATGTGTTCTTCACATTTACCCACTGGTAGCTTTGCCCATTGGGTAAAAGAATTTCGACCAGAAAAATGGAGAAGGAGAACCTTATTCCAGTGACCCTTGAGGGTCCTAACTATCTGTTATGGTCAAGAGTGGCCAAAGTTACCTTGGAGAGTCATGGACTTTGGGACAGCCATATCATGGTGGCTGAAACTTCAAA
Source organism: Moricandia arvensis (assembly GCA_905132765.1). Classification (NCBI taxonomy): domain Eukaryota; kingdom Viridiplantae; phylum Streptophyta; class Magnoliopsida; order Brassicales; family Brassicaceae; genus Moricandia; species Moricandia arvensis. The sequence continues at coordinate 5,222 of CAJHQP010004718.1, read as the reverse complement.
GAGGATGGCTGAAGAGGATAGTCAGGCTACTTTCCTGAAGAATGAAAACAAGTGGGTTCAAGAAGACCAACAAGCACTTGGAATTATACACAACTCTCTTTCAAAAACCATCTTGGAGGCTTACTCACACCATGAAACTGCCAAGAAGCTATGGGAGAGTCTTCAAACAGTTTATGGGAATCTCTCCAACCTGAGTCGGGTATTTGAAGTCAAGAGGACTATCAATCATCTGCGCCAAGAAGAAATGGAGTTCAATCAGTATTTTGGGAAGTTCGAAAGCTTATGGGCAAAGATGGATATGCTGAGGCCTTTCTCTACAGATCCAGAGGTCACAAAGGAAAGATATGAGCAAGATAAGGTCTTTAGCCTTCTCCTGAACCTAAACCCGTCCTACAATAAGCTGATAAGTAATATCCTTAGAGAAAGCAAGCTTCCAAACTTAGAAGATGTATGCTCTCTGGTCCAAAGAAAACAAGGAGCAAACACATTGCTTCAAGGACAAACCATGTACTCAACATTCATTGGTGATTCAAATGAAGGAGGAACATAGAGTCGTATGGGTGGTGCGACTAGCAGTGATGGCCCAGTGACTAGGAGAGACCTGGATGCCTTTATCAAAGCTTCCAAGGCCCTTATCTCACCCACAAAGGCTGGTACAAACTCTCTTGACTCTAAACACATCATTATAGATTCAGGAGCTAGCCATCACATGATTAGTTATAGGAACTTGATTAGTGATGTACAACCTGCCACATGGAATGTGATTATAGCAAATGGTGATAAGGTTAAGATAGAATGGATAGGGAACCTTAGGTTGTTTGATAGGGAATAACCTGCCTTGTATATGCCTCACTTCACATCAAACTTGCTATCAGTGAAAAGAGCTACTGTTGATCTGAGTTGTCAAGTTGTCTTCAGTCTGATGAGGTTGAATTTCTAGACCTGAAGACAGGGAAGATAATTGGAAAAGGTCACATCCATCAGGAACTATATCACATTCAGAAGACTAAGTTGTCTGAAGCATCTCCTTCTCTTTGCATGGTCAGTTCATCTACTAGGGTTGAGAGCACCATATAGCATGCTAGATTGGGACATCCTCATCCTAGAGATTTAAAACTGATGCTCCCTGGTGTGGTGTTTAAGAATGATGATTGTGAAGCTTGCATCTTGGGGAAGCATTGTAGGACAGTCTTTCCAAGGTGTAGCACTATCTATGAGAAGTGTTTCGACCTTGTTCACTCTGATGTGTGGACTGCACCTTGTATGTCTAGAGAAAATCACAAATACTTTGTCACCTTCATTGATGAGTATTCCAAGTACACTTGGGTGACATTGATTCAGTCTAAGGACAGAGTGCTTGAAGCCTTCAAGAATTTTCAGCCTCATGTCTCCAACCATTTTAGTGCCAAACTCAAAATCCTTAGGTAAGATAATGGTGGAGAATATACAAGTCAAGCATTCAAGCAGTACCTAGCTCAACATGGGATCATTCATCAGACAAGCTGTCCTTATACCCCTCAACAAAATGGAGTAGCTAAGAGGAAGAATAGGCACCTTATGGAAGTAGCAAGATCAATGATGTTCCATAGTAATGTGCCTAAGAGATTTTGGAGTGATGCTGTTATGGCTGCTTGTTATCTTATCAACAGAATTCCCACTAAGATACTCAATGACATGTCTCCATTTGAGATACTAAACAGCAACAAGCCACCTTTGGATCATTTGCGTGTATTTGGATGTCTCTGCTTTGTGCTGATACCAAGGGAATAGAGGAGCAAGTTAGATGCTAGAAGTTAGAAGGCTATATTCATTGGATACTCACCAACACAAAAGGGATACAAGTGCTATGATCCAGTGGCAAGATGGGTTTTAGTATCAAGGGATGTGAAGTTTGTGTAGACTAAGGGATATTATGATGAGAAGACTTGGGATGAATTGACCTTACACCAGACAAATAATCCCCTCGCTATGGGGTCTTCACTCTTTTTCCCTCATCAAGGGTTTTATCCCAAAAAGGGTTTTCCTTTGATGAGGTTTTTAATGAGGGAGATCTCATATCATTCCAAGCTTGACTTGTTCAATATGGTCAAGCTTGAGGGGGAGTGTTGATCTGATTTAATAAAGAGAGGAGGATTAAGATGTTTAGAATGAAGAATGAGATCAATGGGAAGATTGTGCAAGGTTAGGGCGAGTGTACGGACCGTACAGACCGTGCGGACTGTATGGCCGACCGTACAGACCACTCGACCCAACCTACTTTAAACTCGACCAAAACATATTTTGGTCTTGTGCAAAAATAGGGTTAAGTTGTACGGATGGTACATGTCTGTACAACTCGAGGTCTGTACACCAATGGTGGAAACTTGGGTCACAAGCCAGAAGGGAAGCCAAGGTAAACTGGTTGGGTGAAAGAAGAAGGTTAACCTTGAGGTTACTCGGTAAGAAGATGGCTCTCGGATAAGAGGATGAGCTTGACCAAGACAGCCTGTCCAGAGCTGGAAAGGAAAAGGCATCTAGTCAAGATGCCGAAAGGATCTTGCACCCACAACCACTAGTTCAAACCAGGTGTGCCCTTCCTCTTAGACCAGCCACGTTCTTACTCTTGTTACCATTCCTCTTGTATTCGTTGTAAGGCATCTACCTTCTCTATAAAAGTGTAACTCCTCTCAGATTAATAAACCAAGCTGACATTTTCGAGTCTCTTTTCTCTCTTTTCTCTCTTGTTCATCATGAACATCGAGTATACTCTCCCTAATCTTTGATTCTTCTTCATTTCTCTCTTAGTTACTTCTAATCTAATCAAATATGATCCAGGATCAGAGAGGGAAAGGAGCACCAAACCCTCATGAAGCTGAGATCAACCCCACCATGATCATGAAGGGGGAAATGCACCTGAAGATGGAGACCAAGATGAGGAAAGTTCAGATGGTCATGATCAAGGTGGAGCTCAAAATTAAGAGAGTGGTGGAGGAAACCAGGAACCTGAGGAAGAAGGTCATGAAGAACAAGAAGAACAAAGGGCTATAGCTCCTATAAGAAGGAGCACACGGATAAGAAGGGATCCATCCAATTGGGTCAATACTCGGGTGTACTACAATGCTCAAGCAGTAGCTCACCCAACTCAAGTGGTATTTTCGTTTGCTGAGTTTCCAAAGGAACACTATGCGTTCATCACAAGTCTGGATGATAGTCAAGTTCCAAGATCTTATGAGGAAGCCATGGAAGATAAGGAATGGAGAGACTGAGTGGCAGATGAAGATAAGGCCATGATAAAAAATGAGACATGGTATGAAAGTGAGCAGCCTAAAGGGAAGAAGGCTGTGACCAGTAGGTGGATATTCACCATCAAGTTCCTACCAAATGGGAAGATAGAGAGAAAGAAGACAAGACTGGTGACTAGAGGGTTCACCCAAACCTATGGAGAGGACTACCTTGACACTTTTGCTCCAGTTGCCAAGCCGCACACTATCCGGATTATTCTATCTGTGGCAACCAACTTGAATTGGGCCTTATAGCTAATGGATGTGAAGAACGCATTTCTTCATGGAGAACTTGAGGATGAAGTGTATATGAAACCTCCACTAGGGCTTGAAGGTCTTGTAACGCCATGGAATATGTTGAGATTGAAGAAGGCTATATATGGTTTGAAGCAGTCGCCTAGGGCTTGCTTGGTACAACAAGTTGAGCACTACATTAAATGGGCGAGGTTTCAGGAAGTCAGAACTGGATAACACTCTCTTCACCTTAACCACACCATCAGGTATCATTGTCCTTCTAGTTTATGTTGATGATATCATCATAACTGGAAGTGACAAAGAAGGTATACAAGATACAAAAGACTATTTGAAATCTGTGTTTGAAATCAAAGACCTAGGGGAGATGAAATACTTCCTTGGCATTGAGATATGTAGAGCCAAGGAAGGTCTATTCAAGTCCCATAGGAAATATACACTTGATCTTTTGAAAGATGCAGGTAAACTTGGTGGAAAGACAGCCAAAATGCCACTGGAAGATGTGTATAAAGTCCACGTGAGGGGGAGATTGAGAACAGCCAACACTTTGAAGATCCTAAACTCTATAAGAGGATGGTTGGGAAGCTAATCTATTTGACTATTACTCGACCTTATATCTATTTTGCTGTGAACCAGGTGAGCCAACACATGCAAGATCTAAGGGAACATCACTGGAGGATAGTGGACCGAATCCTAAGTTATCTAAATGGATCACCAGGCCAAGGGATATGGATGGGGTGCAATGGGAGCACTGAAGTAGTAGGTTACTGTGATGCAGATTGGGCAGGAGACCGAGCTGATAGTAAGTCTACTACAGGCTATTGCACCTTCATTTGAGGGAACCTGGTTACTTGGAAAAGCAAGAAGCAGAAGGTCTTGCTCAAGTGCTGAGGCTGAGTATAGAGCCATGCTAAAGCCGACAAACTAATTGGGGTGGATCAAAGGGATACTGAAGCATCTAGGAATTGAGAAAGCCACACCAATGACTATGCATTGTGACAACCAGGCGGCTATCCACATTGCAACAAACTCAGTGTTCCATGAGAGGACTAAGCACACAGAGGTGGTCTGCCACAAAGTAAGGCAGCTGATTGGTCTTGGAGAGATCTTGCCATGCTATACAAGAAGTGAGGATCAGTTGGTGGATGTCTTTACCAAGGCAGCAAGGCAAAAGGTCATGGAGTCTATTCACACCAGATTAGGACTCATTGACCTTACACCAGACAACTAATCCACTCGCTATGGTGTCTTCACTCTTTTTCCCTCATCAAGGGTTTTATCCCAAAAAGGGTTTTCCTTTGATGAGGTTTTTAATGAGGGAGATCTCATAGCATTCCAAGCTTTACTTGTTCCACATGGTCAAGCTTGAGGGGGAGTGTTGATCTGATTTAATAAAGAGAGGAGGATTAAGAGGTTTAGAATGAAGAATGAGATCAAGAGGAAGATGGTGCAAAGTTGGGGTGAGTGTACGGACAGTACGTACTGTACGGCCGACCGTACGGACCACTCGACTCAACCTGCTTTAAACTTGACCAAAACATATTTTGATCTTGTGCAAAAATATGGTTAAGTGGTACGGATGGTCCATGTTCGTACAACTCGAGGTCCGTACAACAATGGTGGAAACTTGGGTCACAAGGCAGAAGGGAAGCCAAGGTAAACTGGTTGGGTGAAAGAAGAAGGTTAACCTTGAGGTTATTTCGGTTACGC
>CAJHQP010004717.1:0-52488 GCA_905132765.1 Moricandia arvensis | reverse complement strand
CAGAATCATTAAGCAGTGATGATGCGATTTACGAATAAACAAAAAAAAGCGAACAAGCCCTAGAAACCCGAGTCTACATACAGATCCGTCGATATAGAGATATAACTATCCAATCAAATGTGAAATAAACATGTGAAAGTACACCTACAGAGAGAATCTAACCGGGAAATGAAGAAACGAGATCGGTGACGGAGACGATCGAGGAACGAACAAGTCAAACAGAAACGATAGAAAATGGGAGTTCCACGATGACACAAGCGGCTGCTAACACACACGACAGTCCTACCTTTTTGGGCTTATGGGCCAGAGTTATATTTCACGAGCCCAATATTTTTGCAGAATACAAAAGAAAATTTATTCACCAAAATTTTATTGTGTTGACCAATGTTTTAAAAATCGACGCCCGGTCTAACCGGCAATCCGATTTGTGACCGAAACAACTTTCCTAACCTGATTTATATAATTAAAATAGATTAAATTATTTAAAATTGATTAAAATCGGTTAAAATAACTTTAAGTTAGTTTAAATTTGTTAAATTAACTACAATTCCACAAAATTAGTCTATTTTCTGTTTTGGTATATATAATTTTTATCATTCATCAAAATAATTTTATAATTAAATTTTAAAACTAAAATATTTTATATAAATAATATTTATATAGACTAAATCAATAATTCTATACTTAGATCCAAATAATTCGTTTAGTTGCTACTCCTCTACAAAGCATCTAATTGCCGCCTAACAATTTTTTAAAATTTGGTGTTGACCCAACAAAGATTGAATCTTTTTATATTTTGGCTTTATAGTGTGGATAAAAATGTTTAAATGATGAATATTTTCTAATTCTTTTCTGAAATATTCAATTATAATTATAATACTCTTTCCGTTTATATCTTTCAATTTATATTATATGATGTTTTACAAAGTTTTTGATATCTCAAAATGTAAGACTTTTGAGATTTATATGTTAACTTTAACTTTATTAAAAACTATTCAACCAATTACAATTTATAGTATTTTTATAATTAGTTAAAATCATTTTAATACATATTTTAATGATGATATTTTTAGAAAATGAGTTTTTAATCATTGTTATTTTGGACATAACATCGTCGATTAAGAAATAGAGGGAGCAAATATATAATATATTGTGTAATCATAATCAATTTTGAGAAACACTGAAAAGTGAAACCCAACAGAGGATGAAGCAAAGGATAACGTTTTGCCTTATTGACAATTCTGCTTAATTAGATGCAATTTTGAGTTTTACATAAAACACTAGTTTTTTTTTTTGCTTAGAGAATAGATTAAATGATCAATGTTTGCACTGCTTTCTTAATTAACAGTAGCCTCTTAGAAATTACAACTGTATATCTGCAAATATCGTTGTCACAAACATTTCCTATTCGTTTAGTCACATATGTTGGCATGCATTATGGTATGAATAGATACAAAAGAATGTGTATGTATATTTTCAGATGTGCGATGAGTCATGAGTCCAGCTTTTTCAACTCAGGAATGGACGACACATAATGCAACTTGATTGGTCAGAGACTACGAGGACCAATAAGAGTCCTCAAATAAGGTACAAGCATATCTTGTTTTGATTTGGACCCATGCATTAATATAATAGAAAATGGGGGAATATACAACTTTATTGGAGGGCTTGGATAAGCCATACCATTTAATTTATCATATGAACCTATGTGTATGCATCTGTATGGTTAAATCATATATTCACATTGCTTCTATATAACCAACGGGTGTGCCTCTTCGTTTATAGTGGCCCGTCAAAATTAAATACTATTGTGTGTTGGACCAAACATAATCATATCAAACAAACATGATAAAAATTTGAAATACAAAAGTTAAGTGAACGAATTAACCATATCTTTGGTGATCTAGTGATTTCTACAGTCTCCATATTGATCTATACCCGATATTATTTTTTTCTCTAGTGCGAAAGTATTAACTTTTCATGTGGCTAAATAACATGGATTTCTAATTTTCGTGTAGAATAATCGGACATACTTGTCACCGATGGATAAGCGTAAAGGAAATTAGTCGATTGGATCTCGTCCCGTCGGACATCCTTGGTTGATAAAAAAAATTTCCTGAATTAAATAGCTCTTATCCCATAGTATTTGCCATTGTTTTACAATAATATTCAAACCTTCATTTTTGTATGGCACAACGTGGTAAAAAGGACAATGATATTCTTGTTTATATTGTGAAAATTTTGTTCAGTTTACAGCTAGTAAATATATTTTGAGCCTTTTTCTATTTAACTACATTTTATTATTATTTTATTTTTAAGTCAAAACCAGTTTTACATACGATATATACGAATGCAATAAACATATATTGTATATCTACAAAATGAATATGATATATAATTATAATCTTTTGGTTTTGTAACTTTGTTTTAAGTTTAACATAAAGTCTAATATATAAAGTCTCACATACAAAAACAAACACACACACAAGCTCTTGTACATATATGTATAACGGACCCACGCCTGTGTTGTGTATATGTTTGGCGTTACTCATCGTAACATCTGTATGATTGATATAGCATGATTTTAAACTAAATTAGAAATAAACTGCACGATAATTTACGGATTACATATTGTAATTGTAGAAAGTTTAACAAGAATTTGTCTGAAACCTAGGGCTTGTAGCTGTTTCTGAATCGTTGTCAAAATACAAATAAAAAGATTTATTCTTTGTTACTCTTAGAAGGTGGAAAAGATGACATAGAAGATGCACAGAAACCATCCAATAATTTAACTGTATCTTACGCTAACCCTAAGCCACGTGGCGAATTACCATTCCTCCTCATTTGCCCCGAATGTTAATCTTTCGGCTCACCGGAGAGATACACACATAAAGACTATAGAAAGAAGAGAGAGAGAGAGAGAGAGTGAGAGTGTTTAATTAAAAAAGGAGAGAGAGAGAGAAAAGATAATGGAACAAGATGAGTGGTTGAGTACGCTAAGATGCGCCGGCAAGGCGCATGATAAGGTTTCCGTTGACAGCCTCATGCTCCGGTACCGTCCTATCGCTCCAAAGCCGACGACTGGTCAACCATGCGACAACAACAACAACTCATACGGTATGAACAAACGAACCAAACGAAAGTACGTTAGGGTTTCCAAGAATAATAAAACCACGTGTCGAGGAAAGAGCAGATCTGACGTGTCTAATGGTCAGGAACAAACTGATGTCGTGACGCTGCAGCTCATGCCGGAAAAATCTGATCTGCCAGGGGACTACACGCCGTTGGATCAGGATAGTCTTGATCCGTCGGTGAAAACGATAATCGGAGTAGAAACACGTGAAACCAACACGTGGGCCATGCTTAACGGCGGCGTGACGGCGGAGCTGGAGACATGGGTAACGGTAGAGTCCATCACAAGCGTATATGACGGTAGCTCGAGTTCCCATGCGGTGGGGTGCACGGACGTTGAGATGGTGGATAACCTAGGTAAGGACACGTGCCCTGCGTTCGTATCCGATGCCTCGAACCGGGTGGTTTGGGTTAACGAGGCTTACCGGAGAAATGTCTCCGGTGAAGATTGGTCGACATCTTTGCCGTTGCCGGATGTTACGGTGTGGTTGGTGGCGGAGGAGTCGACGGTGGCTATGTATTGTAATTACCGAGCTTTCACGTGTAGGGTGAGGATGCAGTACACCTGGCAGGATACAAAGTATACCAAAACGGTGCCGTGTGATGTGTGGAAAATGGAGTTTGGTGGCTTTGCATGGAGGCTAGACACAACAGCTGCTCTGACTCTCTGGCTTTGATGCTGATTGCTGCCTGAAACATGATGGTAAGAAATGATATGAGGTTAAGCTATGTGATTTAAAAGTGCGACTAATCACAACCTTTTAATCACTTTAGCAAACTTTGTTTAGGTATATAAGAAGGTTGAATAAGAAACAAGTGATGATAATGTTTAGAAGTATAAAGAAGCTGGGAATGCTTAAATATATAGAACATGCTGTAATAATGGCAGATGTTTATTGGCAAACATTAATTAAAAGATGCCATTGTGTGGTTTTCTACCAAATTTGGCTTCTGTTTATATTCTAGATCGATAAATCTGCTAGATACATAACAGATCAGTGTGTTTTGAGATATAACCGGTTATTTCGCTGTTACAATGTATTTTAGGCAAAATAAATTTATAGAACATGATTTAAACTATATTGTAAAATAAATCTGATCCTCAGCTAGTGAATATGTTATAAACTTAGATTTGATATATATATATATATATATATATATATATACCAGTATACATATATGTATATGTTGATATATATATAGAACACATGGAGCCCTATTATGTGTCATACTTGGTATACAATTACTTCACAAAGCTTTTGAATCCCCCAAATTACACAAATATATACAAACACTTACGTGTACATATGTAAGGCTATATCATTAAAATTGAAGAACAACGACATGCTCCACATTTGTCTGTCCTTTGAACGTGCACTTGTCTCTTCGCTATTGGAATACTCATATATAGCTTATTTCTTTATAAGTTTACTTGTATATGTTTACGGCTTTGAATTTTGACCTTTTCTATATATGTTTCTTAGTGAGTTGTAATCAGCATCACCTTTAAATTCTTAATCAACATTCATGCAGCTCTTTAAGTATGCATTCATGAATCAAACACCCATCATTTTTATGCATCAAACAAATGCATGTTTGCCTCTGCGTTTATATATGAATGAATATATGATAATATAAAAACTAAGTACATCGCCAGGTTTTTAGTTTCTTTTTAATTTTCTCTATCTTTAAATTCTTTTATTTTAAGTGTACTTTGCTTCTACTTTCATTTGTTCTTATATAATGCATGGAGCGTTATGTGTATTTTGAATTATTCAGGTTATATATTCCAGAAACACATTGCATACAAGCACGCTTTATATAGTAATATGTGCATTTTTACGCATGTTAAAGTTACTTGAAATATTATAACTATGACTATCATCAAGTTATATTCTTATACTATAAAGCAACAGCTTCGTGGGCTCTGCTTATCTCTGCATGTGTAGAAGCCTCATTGGCTGCCAAAAAGGTTGACAAGTTTAAAAAGAAAAAGCCAAAAGTTCTTCTAATGAGGAGGGAGAATAAATAAAGTTGTAACATTCACACACAGATCAAGCATACACTTGGCACTCTGTAAGAGAAAGATAGGAACCAATCAGCGCCTTCACATTACTCCCTTATACTTTCTCTCCGACAAAGATGACGTCATTATTATCTAGGACCCGTTGATTGGTGTATCACAGTGAGCTCAAAATTGGGCCGTACGCGATGTAAAGTGTTTTGTGATCGCGTGTATTGAATTTAACAAGTTTTCTTAGACCGTTTCCAATGATATTCGTTTATTTTCTCTTTAAAAAAAATTATAATAGAGATCAATTGATCTCTAATGTATTCTTTTATTTTTTCTTCTAAAATGGAATATTCTTATATATATATATATATTATATATATATATATATTATATATATATATGTTTTATAATGATACCTTTTATTTGTGAAAGTTGAGAATTAAACCAATTTATGTTAACAGTTTATAAAATTCTGATAGTATTTAAACTAATTTCTACAAAACTTATGATTCTGTTTATATATAAAGTGTATTTCACTAAAAAGTATTAATTTTTGTAATAATTATTAAATTACAAATTTAAAGAACCATTTTGTAAATAAAAAAGTATGTCTCTATTATAGAGGAATGTTATCTCTTTCTTTAAATATAGATGTGAAAATAATAATCTTTATTGTAGAAGAAAGAATAGAGGTGGATTGGAGTGAATTTTTTATTATTATAGCATTTGGAGTTAAAATAGATATGAGTTAAAAATGCTCTTAGATGTGATTTGAAATTTTGGACGAATGACAACCTTTCATGATTAGCTTTTTTATTGTAACAAATTCAAGTCTTAAACCAATAATTTATTTGACCAAAGACAAGAAGCGGTTGTTTCCGCAGTTGCTGAACTGAGATTCAAACATGACATTTTAACCTAAGGATAAAAGGTCTTAGCAGTTGAGTTGCAGGTTCGGGTAATTTTTCATGAGTAGTTGAGGGTACTCAATTTTGTTAAATGGTAACCAACTAGCTGCTAAACAATATAAAGATTTTGAACGTGTTAGTTATTTAGTGATGAAAAATGAGTTTTAACATGGTTACAAAAAATGAGTATCTTATCGAGAATTTTAGTGGGTAGGTTCAAGTTTAGTTTAGAGTTAAATCAAAGAATATATTATCTGTACATAATATTTGTGACTAATCGAGTGTTTTGGTGGGTAGGTTCAATTTTATTTTAGATTAAAAATCAGAGAATATATATTATCTATGCATCATATTCCGAGGGTTTAGACTTTTAGTGGGTAGGTTTAGGTTAATTTTAGAGTTAAAATCAAAGAATATGTATCACCTCTTTTCAACAAGATGGCAAAATTGTTTTTATGCACCACAACAAAATATAATAGAATAATCATATATATTAGATAATGTAGAGTCACGGGATAATTCTTATCATTTAGCAAATCAGCAATCAAAAACAATGTCTGTAACTGATAATAGATTGAATGACATGTACTAGAGATTTTTTAGGCCATACAATGTGAGCCCTGTGATTGGTCTTAATTTCTGCTAAATTCCTGGAAGATTGTACATTTATAGTGGTTTTGATTCATATTGCAAGTAAATTAGTTAAATCTTGTATACAACCTCCTTAACAGTGGCACAGTCTTTCCGAATTTGAGCTTTCAACTAATGGTACACTCACCAAAGTTTTAGCAAAAAAAAACACTATATGGTACACTCGAATTTTATAAAATAAGTTAAGAGTATACACTACCACGTACGAAAAGATTTAAATAAAAGGAAAACCAAACTAAAACGAATGATAGCATCTCTAGAAAATAGAGACGAATCAGTCAATCAGAGATGGCATCTGAAATAATATTTATTTATATAATCTAAAGTATTGTTTGAGTAATCTGTAGTACTCTTTGTGTGGTTGAAGTAGGGTTCTATCGGCGTGAGAGGCTCCACGTGTAATGTCGCTTTCGATAGTGGTATAATAGATGGAGGTCTCTGGTTCGTCCAGCACTTGGTTGGACCTGGACCATAATCTCGACGTTCCCATCACCATAGATACGCTAACGAATAAGCATCCATCAAACCACTATTAATCCAAGTTATTTAGATCCAATCAATTTGAATTCCGCTCGTACAATTAAAATATATTTTACATATATATAAACTATTATCTTGTATTTGAGATCTAATCCAGAATCCACTTTTTATCATTTAGTTAGAGACTTATATTTCATCTAATTTATTATAAATGAAAATTTGTTAGTACACATAATTATTATAATGAACAGTTTCACAAATTTAAATTTTTAGATGCAGATCTTTCCACAATAGCACATACATATATAAACAACATTTGGATCTATAAAACACACACACACACATTATCATAGCATTGTATTCAAAACTATTACAAAAAATCAATTTATAATTTTTTTGTTTATGTTAGTAGATAATTAACGTTAATGTGAAAAATTGGTGAGAAGAAAAATAAAATCTCTGATACCTTCAATACTTGGATGAAAATTTTACATAAACACTTAAAGACATGTTTGACCAAAAAAAAACACTTAAGACATGTCTTTTCTCCTCTTTTCGATAACATTTCCCTAGATTCTTTAGAGTCATTGTAGAGCGTTGAAATTACAATAGTAATGAAATTCACATCTTTATACAAATTAGTTTATTATCAAATATATAAAAATAATAGAAAGAAGAAAATACTACAGTCTCCTTTGTAATCTTATCACGTACTATGACAAGTAAGAAAGAAAGATTGAACCAAACCCAAACATGAGCCTAATAAACAATTAACATCATGAGCCATCATATGGCAATCAGAGCTTAAACTTTGGAACAACAACTGGGCTTACTTGTCTTCAGATGGTTACGGGCTTAGCCCAACTACTTGTTTTGTTTTCAGGCGAACCGAGTTGCTTACTTGCATGGTCTTGGGTCCAATGTAAGAAAGATTTTGAGGGGAACTCCTTTTTAACATTTTCTTGTGAAAATTATGAACATACTTTGGAGCTAGTAAGGGAAATACTATAGTGCTATTTAGGTCAACGCAAAATATAATCTACATGTGACATTATACTACAGAGACACGTACATATCATTTATTCCCAAATGAAACTGGAAACACTCGACACAAATCCTAGATCAACCAACCTAAAACGGCACTCAAATAAATAAACTATCTGAGGAAACATGACATACATGTCGTTTTATTTTTCTTCCAATACCAAACTTCATGTTGGCTTTCATTCAAAAAACAAACTTCGTTCCGTTTTCTTACAGAGTAGTGAACTCACCAGTGGCTTCTAGAGAGGGACAGTTATCTAAGTCCACACGCAAACTCACATGACTAGAAAAAAAGTCAACGATCACAGTCTAATAACGTCAGACGCTCGTGACGCTACCTTTCCACCGTTAAAAACTATCGCCACGTCGGACACGTAAATGAAACTCACGTTAAGTAATCGTTAACTCACGGCAGACAATATCATATTGACCGTTGGATATAGATCTGGCGGCTATTACAACAATCAATACAGACCGTCCGATCAGACAAATTGGGAGGCTTTTGTTCGATCCTCCTCCGACTTGGTTCTGTCTTCAGCCTTATTTTTTTTTCTCACGCGAAAAGCTCTGATATTTTATAAATCGCCCACGATTCGATCTCGGGAGTTTCGAGGTTTGTTTCTGTAAGTCGATTTGAGATTCTAGGGTTTGTTGCTCAGTCTTCTGCTTCGTGAATCGTTTGGTTCACGGTTCTTTGGGGGCGATTTTTGTTCTAGGGTTTCTGTAAATTTCCCCCCTTTTTCTGAATAAATCCTTGCTTCTTTCGTGGAGAGCTTGCATCTGAGGTTGATTGAGGTTTCAAAGTTCCTGTCTTGGTTTGATTTGAAGCTAATTTCCCCTGGAGGAGGGCTTGTGACGATTCAGCTATTAGTAAGCTGCTAATGGTAACATTCAATCTGTTTTGGTTATGGGTTTTTGCTAAATCGTATGATTAGAGCTGGAAAAAGAAGGTTCCATAGGGCTACAAAACTATATATAGTGAAATTGGGTAGCCTAGGGTTTTATCTCACGGTCAGATTCCTGCGTTTTTAGCGAAATATGTATATTATGTTTCGGACATGATTAGGTCGCATTGTTTAGATCTGCTGTTTGTGTCATAACAAGTTTGTTGCCGTCGTCGGCATATCAGACATGAAAATTAGGCCTAGGCGACTCTGCCTAGTCGGCAATCAGGCCTAAAGGAAACAATTTTCAAACAAAATCGGTCCAAAAAGTTCGGTTTAGGCGTCCGTCTAATCAATAATCCTCTATACACTGTGTTCTCTTTTCTTGAACATTGCGTAATTTTGAGCAAAATGTTGCAAATATTTGTATTATTCTGTTGAAATGGGAATGTGAGTTTTTGAGGGGTAAGTATTAGTTTCTGTTGATATATGTGATGCAGGTCTCTTGCAAATTGTGAATTCTAGAAGCGAGGAAGGGTTTTATTTGCTGAAGTTCTTTCTTGCCAAAAGAAATGGTTGAAAGTGCTGCGTTCCCAGGAGGGTATTACCGGAATACTTTCGAGGCGCCTGATGAATCAGAGGGCTCTGGAAGCTCTGCGCAGATTGATACTGAGGTTACTGCATCTGAGAATTCAAGCACTCCTGCACGGAAGTGTGTTAAGTTGAGTTCTGATGATGAAGATCCTTACGGTGTCCAGAGACAAGTCATTTCTCTGTATAACATGTCGCAATCTGAGAGGAAAGATTTGATTCATCGGCTCAAACTGGAGCTAGAGCAGACAAAGCTCGTTCTTAAGAATGCTGAGTTGCAGAGGTTGAACACACCCTCTGTGTCGTCTACTAGTGCTAGGGTGGGTCAAAAGCTATCATCTCGAGTCAGCAATTCGAAGAGGCCATCTGATTTTGCAATGGGACCGGGAAAGAATGTGACGGCTTCTCGTGGATGGAATCGTGGCTCCTCGGGGAAGTTTGCGTCGTCTTCCTCGAAAGAGTCTATTCCTAGCATTAATAACGTGACACTGATGAAGCAATGTGACACGCTGCTGAAAAAGCTCTGGTCCCATCCGCATTCTTGGGTTTTTCAGGCACCAGTTGATGTAGTGAAGCTTAACATACCTGATTATCTCACTATCATCAAGCATCCCATGGACTTAGGCACAATAAAGAAGAACTTAGCGTCTGGTGTGTACTCAAGCCCACATGAGTTTGCTGCTGATGTGAGGCTTACATTTACAAACGCGATGACATATAACCCTCCGGGACATGATGTTCACATTATGGGGGATATCCTAAGTAAACTGTTTGAAGCGCGGTGGAAGGCCATTGAAAAGAAATTACCAGTGCAAACATTGCCAGCAGTCACATTGGAACCTCGTGAGGAGAAGAGAAGTGCTGTTTGTGTTCCTCCGGCGAAGAAGAGAAAGATGGTTTCACCCGTTAGAGAGAGTGTTCCTGAACCAGTGAAGCCACTTATGACAGCAGAGGAGAGGCATAGATTGGGGAGACAACTCGAGTCACTACTAGAGGAACTTCCTGCACAGATCATTGACTTCTTGAAGAAACACAGTTCAAATGGAGGAGAAATTGCGGAAGATGAAATCGAGATAGACATCGATGTTCTCAGTGATGAAGTACTGTTCAGTCTTAAAAAGCTTCTGGATGAATATATCCAAGAT
Organism: Moricandia arvensis; assembly: GCA_905132765.1. Classification (NCBI taxonomy): domain Eukaryota; kingdom Viridiplantae; phylum Streptophyta; class Magnoliopsida; order Brassicales; family Brassicaceae; genus Moricandia; species Moricandia arvensis. The sequence continues at coordinate 41,639 of CAJHQP010004717.1, read as the reverse complement.
AAAGAAGAGAAGCAGTCGAATGCTGAACCATGCGAAATAGAGGTAATTGTCATCTCACCTGCTGGAACAAAATTTTAAACTCAAATTTACTGAAAAGTATCAAATTTCTTTTGTTGCAGCTTCTCAATGGACCAGGGCCGAGCAACTCGTTACTGCAACGAGGTGAAACTCAGAATCTGCTTTTATATTATGTTCTGGATATATAATTGCAATGACCTCTGTATCTACAGTTTCTAACCTTCGCTCTGCTTCTGTGTTCCTTTCTAGGAAATGAAATGGCTGATGAGTATGTCGGTGGAAACGAACCTCCTATCTCGAGGAGCTCCAGTGGTTAGTCGTAATCCATATAAAACTCTCAACTTCTTCAGAACACTTGCTTGTTCTAGGTTCTCTATGGATGGCATAATATATCACTGACTCATGTTTGTATCACAATCTTTACATAGTGCCTACGCTCCTGTCTATCAAGTTTCATAATTTTATTAGATGTCATTAGATTCTTTGGTGGTTGTGGATAGACAGTTTAGTTAACGAATTTTGTAGAACATAGAATCTTTTTTTTTTGCATGAAATAGGGAGTTTGGTAGGTTTCCGTAGTATAAATTGTTGTAACAAGTTCTTTGTGTTACTGATTTGGGTTTTGCTTTTCAGATTCTGAGTCTGGGAGCTCCGAAGATCAATCTGATGACGCTAAACCCATGATCCAAGAGGGTGCATCCAAGGTATAATTTACAATATTAGCTTTTCAGGGCATGTAATATGTTATGGAAACTAAACCACGCAACTGACAACTTTCCAGATACCTGAAACTACAAATTCTGAGGCTCAGAGAGATGAAGATACGAGGATTGATGATCTTCTTGATGGAAGTCGTGAGTATTTAAAATCTTTTGTTTGTTTGTTTTCTACCCTGATTGCTCTTGTGTTACTCAGCTTCCTGTATTTGATATTTCTTTCTTTCATGAGTTTTCTATCATACATTGTTTTGTTTGAACAACTATAGTTGACTGCAGTGGGAAAACGTAATAGATGTTGGTGATTGCGACTGGTTGCAAAATTACCGTCAAAATAGTTTTTCTTATAGATACACATTTACAGTTTTTGCATCTTTTGTGTATTTTATTACAGAATCAAATGGTGCTCCGGAGCAAATGGATATTTCATCACAGCAAAAGCCTAGTTCTGATGAAACAGATGGTCAACATGATGGTGAGATGCAGAGCTTATTTGGTTGAGTCATGAAGTGAGTATCTCACAGACTTAAAGTTTCAGGAAATATATTGGAAAATCCGGCTTCATCTGAGAAGAAATATAGAGCTGCGCTGTTGAAGAACAAGTTTGCAGATATCATTCTAAAAGCACGCGAGAAAACACTACCACAGGTCTGTGTACTTGTGCTCAGTTTAGCCTAATCTTTATTTGATTTTAAAGTTATGACTGGATTACACTCCCTATTGAGATTAGTTGAAGAGTTCCTTTTGATTTTGGGAACTAATATAGCTTACATATGATCTTGCATGAGAGCAGAATAGTAATAAGGGGGACCCGGAAAAGCTTCGCAAGGAAAGAGAAGAACTCGAACTGCAGAAGAAGAAAGGTTGTTTATATACAGATAACCCTATTGTTCGTCTCACCGGATCCTTCTTACAGAGAACATGTTTTTAGTTTTATGTTCTGAAACCATATATTTATGTTGCCAGAGAGAGCACGGCTACAAGCCGAGGCAGAGGCTGCTGAAGATGCACGTCGCCAAGCTGAAGCAGAAGCCGCTGCAGAAGCTGCTGCTGAGTCTAAGCGGCAGAGAGAAGTTGAAAGGGAAGCCGCTCGCCAAGCTTTATTGAAGGTACATTACTTAGCAAACATCTTGCATTACAGGATCACAAACTCTGAGAACAGTCAATATAATGTTCCACCACATGTCTGACTTTGGTGCAGATGGAGAAAACTGTAGAGATCAACGAGAACTCACGGTTCCTCGAGGACCTAGAGATGCTGAGATCGAGTGCGCCTGAGCAATTACTTAGCTCAGTAGATGAAATCAGCCCCGAGAGAACTTTAGACGCCCTTGGAAGTTTCAACCTCAGAGGAATGAACCCTCTTGAGCAACTCGGACTGTACATGAAAGAAGATGATGATGAAGAAGAACCTGAGGCTCCTCCTGCTGTTCCAAAGCTAGCTACAGACGTGGAAGAAGGTGAAATTGATTGAAAAATTAAGTGTAAACATGGATGAAACAATAGCCAGGGCTGTTACACGTACACAGACACACAACAGGTTTAAGCCTTATAAGAAAATGTCCGCTCTATGGCTCATTGTTGTATGAGCTTTGGAATGGATCTCTTTTAAAGACTGGTGTGTGATTATGTAAAACATGAAGCAAACGATTATAACTTGAAGATGAGTCCTTAGTGTATTATATAACAAAAAAAGGGAAAAAAAAACTGGCAAGACCATTGTTTGTGTAAGAATCTTATGTTTAAATTTGTTCTAGACGACAATCTTAATGAGATGATAAGTGGTGAGCTTTGACCTATTGTTTCCTACAATAGGGCCGGCTCTGGCGCTAATTTCAAAGTGTATAAGCGATTGATAATCCTCAAGCCAAACATCGTGAGAAGTAAAAATCAAACATGCAACTTTTTAAAGTGTACCTGTTCCCTGGGACCCATGTTGACTTCAAATGCACCAACAATCTACCTGGAAAAAGTTTAGGGGTCACATGTGAGGGGCGGGTTGTTACACAAACTTTTAACTTTTACATATGTTTCAGAGACATGTGATCCTGATCTTCCTTGTGTTGCAAGTTACGAGTAGAATTTGGAGTCCTTAGCTTGAAAACGCCAAATACAAAATCCATATCTGAAAATTTTGCCAGTAAAAACCTAACAAAGAACAATGGTATCCGTAAAAACGCAACAAAAAGGCTAAACACAATCTCAAATGCGAAATCGTAAGAAGACGTTGTGTTTGAGTTCCTTGTACTGATCCTGTTGTTCCACCAAGACAAGCTGAATCTCCTTGGCTTGTATATGGCTAGCCATATTAAGCATGAAAGCCCTTTTTTTCTTTTTGCAAAAGAAAGAAAAATGCATTTATTAATGTGAAATACACTCGGATGGAATATCAAGTACACAACTTATTTGCATAATCTTCTAATTAAAAGCTCTTCCATGTCTTTGATTTGAATAATTTGCTTTACATTATTCAAAGTTGATCAATAATATCATTCCATTCCTGTCTGGACACTCCCCTCAAAGAGAATCCCATGAGTTTTAGCCTCCTTGGAAGTGTACCAGTAATATCACAAACTTTTCTTGCAAGATCCTCATAACCATCTTTGGGAAACTTTTGACCAAAAGCAGCCATACAAAAGATTTGCAAAGCTTCATAATCTGATGGCTCAACCATTTCATACATATAACTGATCCCACGTGCCTTCAAAACGTGTACATCTTGTACCGCGATGATAATTCGACTTCCAGGACCACACCACAAAGTTTCCCTCATAATCGCATCTAGTTGTTGTGACCTGTCAACGTTATCAATAACCAGAAGCACTTTCTTGCCTCTCAGCCTCTCTCGTTCATCACTTAGATTAAAAACTTTGTTATCATTTTGGTTTGTTAGTAGAGACTTAAACTCATCGGAACAAGGTGGTCTTACAAGTGTTTTGATATCCTTGATATAGAGACTCCCGTCGAATCTTTGAGAGAGTTGGTTATATAGTAATTTGGTAACTGTGCTCTTACCAATCCCAGGAAGACCCCAAATGGCTACCATCCTCACTTCATCCAAATGTAGGCATAACAACTGTTTTATAGTTTCCAGATGAGCTCCCATTCCAACTAAGTCGTTGAACTCAGTTGATCGAATTAGCTTTTTTGAAACATCAATTGCAATATTCTCGACCATGGTTGCTTCATTATCCCTGACAAATGGTCACATAGACTATGTTTTCTTTGGGTATATGTTATCTAAATAAAAGCTAAAAATGTATATAATATAAAGTTAGGATATATTCTCATAAGTCATATTAAACATATTGTAACAACTCGTTCCGTAAGATCCAAGCTATCTCTGCAGAGCAACGACCCAACCTCTCACCTGAAGCCTTAACTTCTCTCCAGGTAGGTTATCTTAGAACCCAAGACCGTACCATTTAAAAACTCTCCAATATAACAAGTTGTCACCAGTTAGATCTGCAGATCTATTGGTGACAACTTGTTCTATGAAAAAATTGTTAAAAGGTGAGATCTTGGGTTTAAGGAACTCCGAGCGCACTAACAACTTACCTAAAAAGAGTTTAGGGAATTTAAAGCTTACAGATGAAAGGTTAGGGTCGTTGCTTTGCAGAGCCCGCCTGGATCCACGCGTAGCAGGTTCTTACACATACACAATCAGCCTATGATAATTAAGGAACTAATTAGGACTAGAGAGACGAACCAGTTGCTTGAGTCATAACCAGCAATTGTGGCTACTTCTGCCAAGGCTACTGTCCATCTCCTAACTTTCTCTTTAGTTTCACCCACAGAATATTTTCTAAAGACCTTCCCAAAGTCTCCGGTTAGCTTACGTACATGACACGGTTCAACTTTGTAGAAAATGGCTATCACAATTTGACCAAACTCTTGCCTGCACTTCATAATCTCCACCAGTTCTTCCAGACACCATTTTGAAGAAGCATAGTTCATGGACAAGACGACTAGCGAGATTCTAGATCCTCTAATGGCCCTTACAAGTTCGTTTGAGATGGATTCTCCCCTCTCGATCTTATGGTCATTAAAGTGTCTGATTCCCTTTCTCTCAAAACCCTTTTGAACGTGACTTAAAAAGTCATTGCGGACATCTTCCCCACGGAAGCTTGGAAACACATCATGTGTCCAGTTGCGTGACGAAGAAGGTGATGAGAGACATAACGAAGAGAAAGAAGAGACTGTATCGTCTTCTTTGTTTTCTTGTTCCGGTCTGTATCTTCTATGGAGCACGAAGGAGCCTATTGCAGCCACACAAATGGTAAGGAAAAAGGAAGAATCCATTAGTATCTGATGGTGAGAGGATAGAGAATGAATGAATGATTGAACAATGAAGTTCTGAATGTATTTAACTTTAGAATATTATTATGCTTAATTATAATTCATTCTGAACAAGTCATGAGACAGACTTGGGCAAAGACTGGCACGATAATTTTCACAAAAAAAAAAAAACAATGGGAGGTAATAGAAAAGCCAAACCAAATCCATAGGGGAGGGAGGGGAACTTGTGTTATAAATGAAACTTTGACTCAAGATTCAAAACAGAAATAGCCTAAAAGGTTCAATAGCAACTAAAAGTTTTTTTTCTTTTCACATTGTTACCATTAAATATAAATTCACCAAATAAGTTATCTAGATGAATCCTGAAATGAACATGGAAGATAAAAGGAATACAGAAATACCAAACCAAAACCGAAAATCCGCAACCAAAAAACTGAACCTTGTTATGTACCTAAACAGTGTTATTACTTTATATCCATACCAGAAGTATTTTACAAATTTTTTTTTCTTTAGGGGGGGGGGTTTATTGGAACATGATTTATGTAGAATTTGAAAAATTTAAAAGGTGAGAGAATTTAAAAATTAACTAGATTTAACAAATTTTCTAAAAACTTTTTACATAGATTTTCATCAATTATTATTGCCTTGTATAGAATTCTATTGTTGTTGTTATTTTTAATAAGTAAAATTAATGAGGGTAGAAAAAAGAGAAAGAGAATCACATGTTAATGAATTTTCAAGAAAATCCAGATTTTTGACTCTATAAAACACATGTTAACAATGACATGTTTTTTTTACATATCTCATATAGTTTTGTAGCTTTTGTTTTTTATTAACAAATATATAATATGTTATTAGTGGTTGATTAATATTTTAAAGTTAAATCAGTTTTATATAATTTTTTGTTTTGTTTTAAGAGTCGTACATGTAAGATTATAAAAAAGAACCGGATCATCGTGGCCCAATGGTAAGGACCGGGTCCCCGCCTGCATCCAGGTAGAGGGTTCGAACCCTGCTGGAGGGAACTACCTCATGATGCATCTGGTCACCACACGGATATGTGCCATGCTTTCGGCCCATTTGAAAAACTGGGAGGGGCGTCTATCCGTGGGCATTCCTTCCCCTTGGGGATTAGTCTGGGCCTTCTGGGTCTGGGATACCCCCAGGTTAAACAAAAAAAAAATTATAAAAAAGAACTATAGATCATGTTAAGAGTCGTACATATAAGTTATGTTTATAGATCATATTAAGGTTGTAATTTATATTATTATTCAATTTTATGTGTTTTTGTATGTGTGTGTGTTTATTCATAGATTTCAAAAATTTTATGGGTATACATGATATTCTCAAAGTTTAGTTTTATGAATAAAAACAAAGAAAATTTACTTCGCAATTGCTTGCTTAGTTTTATGAGTGAAACCAAAAACAATCAGATTTTAGTTTGGTAATCCATTATTATTCACTATTTAGAGGAGTAAAGAGTCTAAATGTTGCATACCTGCTCAACGACCAGCGACCTAGCCAGTGTAGCTGCATGCCTGCAGCATCCCTTTTATGCCTTGAAGCATAAAAAAATCGCGGTTCCTCGAGGACCTAGAGGTCGTGTGTCCCACCTCTTGTTCAACTGTTGGTATATTATTTTCTTTTAAAAGTCTCAAAGACTTGTTTATTAATCCGTACGATTTTTATGCTTTAAAATCACAGTCATATGATACCAAAAAAATCATTAGATAAAGCATCCTATCATCCAACAAATTCAATTCAAAACGGTTTAATTAAACAATATATTTTGTTAACGACCAAAAATACAAATATATTATGTTGGTATAGTATATATACCAAAAATCATGTTATAAATACAATTTTTAATTTGAATTTATTTGTTTAGTGTGAAATTTCAGGTTGTGAAGTTGTGCTATTCCTTGGTTTTTAACTTGATGAGTTTTCCGAATTTTTTGGTAAGAAATTATGGAGCAGTAGCTCAATCGTGTTAGGTATTTGAGTAGTTGATTATTAACAGTCTACTTTATCATCTACTGGGATGGAGATTCGTAATCTCGTAGCCTTTCTCAGATGAAGCTTCATCTTGAGTGTGGTAACTTGTGGTGTTCCTTGTCGGACTTGTGTTGGTTAATATTTGGGTTGGTAACCCGGAAAGTTGTGAATTATATACTTGGATAATGATTGAATCTTCATGCTTTTCTTAAAGAGTATTTCGACCCTATTCCAAGCCTTTGGGTTACACGAAATCCCTTTGTAGGATAAGACAATCACAGTTTCATTCTTGTTCTAGGCTAAGATACAAGAATAACAAATAGAGTTTTAATGATTATATGTATTTCTTCAAAGATCTTTGATGATCTTCGAACAATGAATCTCTCTCTCTAACTAACTATTAGATCCTACTCTTCTCTATCTTGTTCAAGTTGTGATTCGATTACCTTTTGCCAATGCCAACAACTCCTTATATAGAGTATGAAGGGTTACAATGGTTAGCACCAATATTTGCAACTATTGATACCAACAATTGCAATGGTTGGCCAAAAATTACAATGATTTTATACCAAAGATTTTGATCATCAACGGTTACAATAGTTAATCACCAAAGGTTACAATGGTTAATTTATATATGGTTGCAATTGATCATACAAACAATTGCAATGGTTCACAATATACATTGCATCTATACACTTAAATACATTGCACATATACACTTAAATATCTAACAACTTGTCTTCGAGCTCTTCTTGCATTCCGAATAAATCAGACCTTCAACGTTTTTTTCTTTAATATGATGTTCGATTTCGAGTTGCTTCATAATTTGAGGTCTCTTGTTTATCTTAGAAGTTCAATGATCTTTTTCCTTCTGTTGTTTTTTAGTTATGTTGTCGGTGGTGGTTTTATCTTTGTTTCTGGGGTAATGATTACCTTGCCAGTTTATAGTTCAGGAAGGAATGTGTTTTTTACCGGTTTAATTGTGTAGCAAATGCATTTTATCCGTTTAATATAATTACATCTTTTATTGGACAATGCTCTCAAATAACAATTTTAAGTTTATCAAAAAATAACTCTCAAAAAATATTAAAATAGCTTTTTATTTTAAAATTTTAATATTTATTTTTATTTTTAATTTTAAACCTCACCTGTAAAACATCGTCCCATAAATCTAAACTCTAAATATATTTTAGTTAATTCAAATAGTATAAATGTATATTTACACTTTTTAATAAAATTTGTTTAGGTCGTTTAAAAAAAAATATTTTTATGATAAATATATTTTAGAACTATCCTAAAATATTTTTTTTATTTGAGTCCAAAGCTTCATTATTTATTTACGAGCAAATGACATGTATAAAAGAGTGTTTCTATAAGGAAAAGAAAAGTGTTTCTATAGATTAAAATCCCTTGGGCTTCCCTTAGGCCTCCTTATTTATAATGAATACAAAACTGTCGGTTGTATATTAGCCATATTAAACTAAAACCCTCACATCCATAAGCAAATCATAAACCCTAATAAAGCCCTTTCGTCTCTCTCATTTCTTACTTTTTTTTTTTCCTTGGGGAGCAAGATGGGAAGTCAAGCAGCGGTCTCGTTCCTGACAAACTTGGCCAAGGCAGCGTTCGGTCTTGGAACAGCGGCGACGCTGCTTTCCTCGTCGCTCTACACTGTTGATGGTGGAGAGAGAGCGGTTCTCTTCGATCGGTTCCGAGGAGTGTTGGATCAAACCGTCGGTGAAGGGTCTCACTTTCTGATACCCATTCTCCAGAGACCTCACATCTTCGATATCCGCACCAAGCCCCATACTTTCTCATCTGTTTCGGGTACTAAGGATCTCCAGATGGTTAATCTCACCCTTCGTGTTCTCTCCCGCCCCGAGGTATGTTCTCGTCTCGTGTTTTTCGATTTAGGGTTTACCCTTTTGAGTTCGTTGAGGATTTCATTTGGATTCAAGATCTAGGGTTTGTGAAAATCTGATTTCATACTATAGGTTGATGAATTAGCAGATTTTGGTGTGAGAATCATTATAATGCTTAAAGCTTTCGATCTCATGGATAATTTAGGGTTTACCCTTTGTTTAGGGTTTAGGATAAATCCTATTTCATACTTTATTGGATGCATTGATGAATGCTACTCTTGTATAGTAGCTTTTGGTGTGAGAATCATTATAAAGCTTAAAGCTTTCGATTTCATGGATAATTTAGGGTTTACCCTTTATTTAGGGTTTAGGATAAATCTGGTTTTGTACTTTTTCGAGTATGTTGATGAATGCCACTCTTGTATAGTGGTTTTTGGTGTGAGAATCATTATAAAGGTTCAATTTTTACCATTTATGCTCTGTTCATTCATTTGGGTTTTGGAAAAGATTTAAACTTTTTTTGATTTGGTTATTTGATGGTGAAGGTTTCGCGTCTGCCCACCATTTTCCAAACATTGGGTCTTGAGTATGACGACAAGGTTCTTCCTTCCATTGGAAACGAGGTCTTGAAGGCTGTGGTTGCTCAGTTCAATGCGGATCAGCTTCTCACCGAGCGTCCTCAAGTGTCAGCACTTGTGCGTGACTCTCTTATTAAGAGAGCTAAGGACTTCAACATTGAGCTTGACGATGTTGCCATCACGCATTTGTCATACGGTCTGGAGTTCTCGAGGGCAGTGGAGGCGAAGCAAGTGGCTCAGCAGGAAGCCGAGAGGTCCAAGTTTGTGGTGATGAAGGCTGATCAGGAGAGGAGAGCTGCGGTTATTAGAGCTGAAGGTGAGAGTGAAGCTGCTCAGTTGATATCTGATGCGACTGCTAAAGCAGGAATGGGGCTGATTGAGCTCAGGAGGATTGAGGCTTCAAGGGAGGTTGCAGCTACACTGGCTAGGTCTTCAAACGTGGACTACTTACCCGGTGGAAAAAGCATGCTCTTTAACCTTAACTCTGGTCGTTGAGAAAGCAATTGGTATGCACCGTTTAGACTCTTTAACCCTTTGAATAGTAAATGATAATGGATTAGGAGTGGAATCCCTTAGAGTTTTTTTCGGTTTGGTGTTGGAGAAATCTATAGCGAACTAGAATCTGATTGTTTTTGGTTTCGTTCTGTTTTGGAAGAGTATGGTTAAGTTTAGGTTATGTACAAGCAATACTTTTGGTATGGATGTAAAATAAAATTTTATAATGTGTCATGAGTTTTAGTTTATGCAGTTGAGTTGAACTTAGTTCGGTTATGGTTTGGTAAGAACACTGTTTAGGTTCATGACAAGGTTCGGTTTTTGGTTTGGCTTTGATGTATTTGCAGGTGGGGAGAGGAGAGCGTAAGTGACAAGAAAACGATGGAGTTGTGAATTTGTCCTTTCTTTCTGATCAACAATGTGAAAAAGAACAATTTTAAGTTGCTTTATATTGAGGCTTTTAGGTTATTTCTGTTTTGAATCTTAGGCAAAGTTTTTTTTTATTTACCTCCCTTTCCTATGGATTTATTTGGCCTTTTTTTTTTCTTAACAATGAAGCATAATAATTGAGAGCCACTAACTGTAACTTGGTCAATGATTTTGTTTGTCTCTCGCAAAAAATTCCACATTCAAATGAAATTTTCTGTCGATTGATTGGAGTTGATTGTATATGGCAAACACATTCTGAGCCTCATTGTTTGATCATTTTTGAAGCGAAAAATGTGTACGCTAATAATGTTTATAATGATATAAAAGTTTAATGTCTTTCTAATAAACTTAATACTTTTTTAGTGATATTGAAAAGTTTTATAAAAAGTGTATGCGCTTTAGGACTCGTGTAAATTATAAAAAAAATTCAAAACTGATGAGCAAGTGGAAACAATGTGTTAACAAATTATTACGGTCACAAATTTTATACGTGTATAGGTTTTACCACTTAAGTTCTCGCAACTCCAAATTGATAGCATTTTCATGTTTATTTTCTAAAATAATATATATCAAATTGTATATAATTTTGTAAAAATATATTATGAATCCAAGAAATAAAATTAAAAGCAACAAACAAAAGTTAATATGATACTAGCTTATTTAGAATCATTTAACAATTATGGTTCAGTTGAGATAACGAAATGTAAATTAATATACCTAAAAATTAATTGGTTCAGTTGAGATAACCAAAACCAGATGCCTGTCCAAAAAATATTCTATATATTTGTTCATACATATAAATTACAAAATGATCAAAACTTAAAAGTAAAATAAATTGATTATTATTATATATTTTGAAATTATTTATATTCGCTCATGAATACGAAAAAATCACTTAATCTATACATAAATATTAAGTAAAAAAATTTAATCGGCGCTCACTATCGCTTTGCTATATAAGAAATGTCCGACAAAGTTTAGTTTCATATAGTTAAACATACTTTTAGATAATTATAATTTTTAATGTGATGTGATTAACTTTTTTTGACAAGAATAGTTGTTTAGTTGTCCACACCGAAAATAATTTTACTTCTCACAATAATATTCTATAAAATACTCTGATTTCTATTTTTTGTGGAAAATTAAAGTAATATTCCTTTTAAAAATGAAATCTCAAAACCTTTCTTTTAAAATTCTATTTCATTTTGAATATTTTTTAATTTGAAAATAGATTGATCACATGTTTGCCTTTTTTTTACTTACCCCAATATACAATAATATTTGTCAATCAGTTTTTTCTCTTAATTTTTTTCTTCTCATTTTCTTCTTCTCTTTTGTCTTTTACAATTTAAAGTATTTCTTCTTTAACATTTGATGGATTTTTTAATTAGATTTAGGATTTTTCAGTTTCAGATTTCTCTCCTTTTTTTATCTTTTTATTAGATTGATAATTATGATTTTTTTTTCGATTTTCAGTTTAAGGTTATGAATCTTTTTTGCTTCTGTTTCAACATCATTTTTGCACTACGATTTCTTCCTTTCCGTCCATTTTCCAACAAATTGTTGTATTTTTCGTGTTTACTTTATTTTCACCTACATATTAGAATTCAGTAGAACTCATTATAACTAGTGCATTCAATTTCGTTGCATTCGATAGAATTACCTCAGTAGACTACCTCAATAGAATTTAATACAATTAACTCAGTAAAACTGTTTATGTATAATTAAGTATGACTTAATAAAGAATACAAATATATTATGATAAATCTTTAACTTAAATCATGCAAAACTCTTTTGGCTTTAGGACCTTAATCTGAAGGAACGTTTATTTCCTTTACCAAAATAACCAACTCCCAAATAAAATATACTTTAAGAGAAATAAAACAAAACACACAAAAGCAACTACATAATGTTTTTTATTGGTGTTGTTGTTACAATACTGGGATAACTACACACTTATAGAGCATTGCACTGAGTAATTTCTTAACCTTATTCTCTAGACAATAACATAATAGTATTTTTAAGACAGTTTTATTTTGTATTAAAATTAAATGTTTTAAAACTATTTCTACCACTTATATACAGATACTGGTACAACTAGTCTCTCAGCATTTTTTTGGAAGATTCTTCCTAAAGAAATCTCTCTTTAAATTTACACTCTCTTATACTAGTTTTTTAAATATTGTTTTGGTTGAGAAACTTTGGGAAGAAGGGTTCACTAAATGTCTGGCACTGTGCCCATGCCAAGACAATTAGGGTATTCTTTGAAGCCAACATTTTTGGCCACAACATCACTGTCATTTGTTTTGCTTTGGTTCAAAACATCTTCGACATATGTAAGCTATATTAGTTCCCAAAATCAAAAGGAACTCTTCAACTAATCTCAATAGGGAGTGTAATCCAGTCACGACGTTACAGTCAAATAAAGATTAGCCTAAGCTGAGGACAAGTACACAGATCTGTGGTAGTGTTTTCTCGCGTGCTTTCAGAATGATATCAGCAAACTCGTTCTTAAACAACGCAGCTCTATATTGCTTCTCAGATGAAGCCGGATTTTCCAATATATTTCCTGAAGCATTAAGTCTGTGAGATACTCACTTCATGACTCAACCAAATATACTCTGCAACTCACCATCGTGCTGACAATCTGTTTCATCAGAACTAGGCTTTTCTAAACTATATTTAACAAAGCCTCTTTTGAATTTATGGTTTAGAAAAACAAAGACTACAACAAAAAAAAAAACACACACACACAAGGCATTAACAATGTCCTAGTGAAGATCACTAGTATACAGAAGATGAACTTAGATGCTCACCAAGACATTTTTATTCAGCAAGAAAAAGAAGAGAAGCTCTTATTTTGTGTATACTCATCATTTATTATCTCCTTCATCATACAATTTACAGCGTAGGGGGGATCCAAATGTAGCCATGGGTCTGCAAATAACCAGCTTTCTCTAGCAGCTGATCTGCTTCGGTTGGCCCTCGGCTTCCTGCTTTGTACGGGATCGATTTCAATTCTCCCTTCTCTATCCTGTGAAGCAGCGGAGTGAAGATTTCCCATGCTGCCTGTTTTGTGTTTGATCACACACGTACATGTCTTAAGATCCTCTCAAATGGGAGAAAACATTAAAAATTTGACAACAAGTTTGGTTATAATCAGACTTGTGGAAGTTAGAAATCAACTTGAGTTGGATTCTTGAAGTCATGTCAAGTTACTTTTCGCTTCTAATGTAACAAGAGAGTTTGAGAAAGAAATGGTAGTTGAAAGAAAACGTTCTCTTCTAAATGGTGAAGGAGAAAGGAAAAGTACCTTCAATTCATCTCTGCGAACAAAGTGTTGTTGATCACCTTTGATTCTGCAGAGAGATTCATAAAATATGGTGAACCAATGGGATGAATAAATGTTTTTGACATACAGAACTATTGGTATCATATGATTTAGATTCATACGTGTCAAGGATTAGGCGCTCGTACGCCTCTGGAATAGAGACACCTTGGTAACGTTGCTTATACGATAGGTCTAGTTCACTCTGCACGGTCTGCATCTCCAGACCTGGTTGCTTCACCTGCCCAACAAAGCCAAAACGTTCATATTAACAAAGCTTTATGGCTAACATGCATGTGACCATTTTACGTTTATAGATAGTTGCATCACATATTAAGCTTGTGAACAAAACTGAATCTTTTTTTTCTCTCTATAATACAGTAATTTGTAGCGGGTTCATGATGCACTTACAGTTAGCTTCATGTACATGGCCTCTGAAGGTTGCAAACGTATAACGAACTCGTTCCTCCCTTGCTTTTGACCTGTTGCATTTGCATGAGTGTTTAAAACAACAAATGTTTTTGGTACCAATACATAAACTTGATGTCGGATCTTGATACATACATTTGAATATGTCACCAGGAACATCCTTAAACTGAATGCGAATTTCTGCCTTCTTCGAACCCATTGCCTTTCCGGCCTTCAGTATAAATGGAACACCTGAAAGATAAATCAATCCACGAGCACTGATCACTACTAATAAAAAGGGACTTTGACATCAACGAATGGACTATGGATTGAGCTAATGTCTGTTTCGATATAAGATGCTACCTCATGTTTTTAGATGATCTCCCAAACTTGAGCAAGAAAATGAAAAGATGAAGAGTGAAAGGGGACAGAGTACCTTCCCATCTTTCGTTGTGAATGCGAAGAATCGTTGTGGCAAACGTTGGAGTGTTTGAGTCGTTGGGAACAAGTGGATCATCTCTATAACCTTCGTATTGTCCAAGAACCACCTCTTCATCTTTTATAGGAATCACTGATTGAAGAACCTGAAGTCCATTTTGAAAAGTCACTCAATTGGTACTAAATGGATGAAAATACAAATGAAGAGATCACTTGATCCAATAAGATCCAAAGTAACTTCCTACATAAGTTTGCATATGACATAATCTAACAAAAAAGTTGAAAGCCATATGATTTTAGAGATAAAAGGCACAGAAAGATCAGTAGAATGACTAAAAAATATGATCAAGAATATCGTAATCACCTTCACTTTCTCATCCCGGATGTGCTCAGGTTTAAGAGAGATTGGTTTCTCCATGGCAACAAGGCAAAGAACCTGCAATACACTAAACATATTTAATATACAAAAGCATTACAAAGGAACTCCATGGAAGACAGTCAAATGGAAGTGGCTTTGCCTGGAGCAAATGGTTTTGAATAATATCACGAATGATTCTGAAACGGAAAGTTACAAAATTCATTAGAAATGCAATGATATCATTGCCTCGTGTACATCATATCCAAAGGAAACTGAAAAGAAAATTACCCATATTCATCAAAGTATCCCCCACGGCCTTCGGTTCCAAAATCTTCCCTGAAGACAATCTGCAAAAAGAAATTATACTTCAGTGGACTAAACTCTAAACAAAGGGTTTAGAAACTTATGTGTTAAGTGATCAAGCTCTAACCTGCACGTTAGAGATATTGTCGCGGTTCCATAGTGGCAAAAACAACCGGTTGGCAAACCGGAGGACCAACTGCAAATGATGCATGTGGACGACAATCATTGTCAGTCTTAAAAGTTGAACTATTGACTAGTTACAAGTAGATGTTACCATGTTTTGGACTAGTTCCTTTCCAAGATAGTGATCAATACGATAAATCTGTGATTCATCAAACAGTTCTCCAATCTGGGAACTCAGTTGCTCTGCAGATTCTAAGTCCTTTCCAAATGGCTTCTCAACAACGATCCGTGTCCATCCACCAAGATCAGCTGGAAGAGTTTTTTTTTTATACTTCAATAAATACAGTTTTAATCTTTTGTGTGTAATAAAAGTTGATCACCTACTAAACAATAACAACTCACATTTGTTAGTGCAATATGCCTTGATCATCTGGCATACAGGAGGGTATACAGACGGCGGGAGTGCAAGATAAAACAATCTCCTAGAAGATCCTTCAGAACTATTTTTCGAGATTTCGTGCTCTGAAATTGCCTTGTCTAACCTTTTGAAACCGTCCTCAGAGTCATAAAGGCCACTCACATACTTAATCTATAATGTTTGAGACCACAAATTAAGTTTTGAGTAACCAAAAATAAGAGACTGCAACAGATTGAGTAATCAACTATGAACTCACCAGCTGTAGAAACTTGGATAAAGCATCTGCTTTCTCAGATGCATTCTTCTCATCAACAAGGTATCTAGCATATAATATAAGCGCTTCATTAACTAAGAGATGCATCAAAAGAAAACAAAGAAGACAAAAAGGAGGATGAACTAACCGACGGATCTTATCTCTAAGCTTCTGATCAGAAATCTCAGTCCTTGCATATCCAAAGATGTGAACTTCGTCCGGATTAAGAAACCCCTGTTCATCAGGTAAACCAAAAACCCATTAAAAAAAAACAAGTAGCCGTCCGGTTAACCGGTGAAACGTTGGCTGTTAGGTTACAGACGAAACTAAATCAAAGAACAACAAATCTTAGCAAAAAAAGACTCGGGAAGTAAGCTCCACACCGACCGCGAGCCAATCAGATTCCGGCGGTTCACAGGCGGGGGTGTCCAAGCCCAACCCAGATCCGCCACCGTTACCTTCAATCGACCGTCCTCGGAGGTGTCCCGCGGCCCCGAAACCCTAGCCGCCGTGAAGAGGTCGTGTCTCTCAGGTCCGAACCACCACGTATTTCTCTCCCCTCAGAGCGGCGAGATGGCTGAACTAGCGAAGATACAAAGGGAACCGCCATCGCTGAAGCCCTCTCAAACAACCGGAAAGACAAACCCTAACAGAGATCCGCCACCGTTAAACCACCGAGTGACCAAAGCCGGAACCTTTCACAGGGAACTACGCCATCGAGCGACGGCAAGGAACCATAGGCCGTCGCTTCTCCACTCCACCCTCAGAGAACGGAGACGATGAAGAAAGGTTGAGAGAGTTCTTTATAGCGCGTGGATCTAAGACGCCACTCAAAATGCAATACTAAAAAAAAACAAGTTGCTTTGAATAGTAAAGACTAAAACCTGGTGGTAGAGATTGAAAAGAGCAGGAAAAGTCTTCTTCTTGGCGAGATCACCTGAAGCACCCAGCACGATTATCGAGAGGCTCCGGGATTCAGAGACAGGAGGAGGAGGACCACCGTACTCTTTTACAAACGGTTCTTCGTTCCTCGAAGTGGACCTGTTCTCCACATGCCATTGGCCAGAATCCATCTCGACGATAACGGAAGATGTTAGGTGCCGGCGAGACGAGACAGGAGGCAAAATAACTCCAGAGACGTGTTATGGAGTAAATGGTTAAAATACTGATTACTAGTTAGATAATAATTACTTAGAAATACCTACACCTAAAAAAGTTTTTGTCACAACAATAAACTTTAAAGAAAAAAATGATAAAAATAACATTTTTAGAGTAAGATTTTAGAGGTAAATATACGTTTATACCCATTGGGTTAACTAATCTAGATTTATGGTTTAGAGTTATGGGGTGAGGTTTTGGAGGTAAGATTTAAAATTGAAAAATTAAATAAAAAATATTAATTTTTAAAAAATAAAAAGGTCTGATCATTTTTGTTTTTGAAATTTATTTTTGTGACAAAAATTTCAAAAAGTGTTATTTGAGAGATTTGCCCCTACTTAAAACCACGAGGGCATAATACATATAGATTTAATTGAAAGGAAAGAATAATTTTGATTTTCTTGAGATCGAGAGTAGTTGTCAGTCGTTGTTAGTCGTTGACCTTACGCATCCCATGATCCATGCTTTGGAACAGATAGGTCAACAACATTGGAAAAGTTAAAAAAAAAAAGAATTAAAAGTTTGTTTGATATACATTTTCACCTGTATATTTTGGCTACCAACAACTATCATCTACTTTTGTTTCGGTTTGAACTTAAAACCAAACTACATATCTTATTTGATTTGAACTTGTAATACTAAGGGCATGTTCAAAGGGGGCACACTAAAGAGTGTGCTTAGGGTTAAAATATTAGTAAAATAATATATTTTGTCTAAGAACATGGGGAATACTCAAAAGGGAGATCACTTTGTTTATGGGTGTGCTTAAAATTAAAAAATTAATAAAATAATGAGAGAAGAAAATTTATACTAAAATTGATGTGAAAATAAAAAAACACAAAATACAATTCCAAATTAAACATACAAACATTTTATTGAATTAACATACAAACATTTTATTTATATTTTATTGAATTAAATATACAAACATTTTATTTAATTAATACAACGTTTAATGTCCAAATTTATTCTATATATTGTCAATCAAATCCTCTTTTAATTGGTGATGTGCTTGTCTATCACGAATTCTTGTGTGAACATCACCGAAACCCTCGATATTCGAAGCCCTGCTTACTGAAAACGAACGAGACGGAGTGGTTCCGGTTTCATTTTCTTGTTCGAATTCGTGTTCGTCATAAAGAGAGTATGAATCTCGTCCATCTTCAACAATCATATTATGCAGTATGAGACATGCTCTCATAATATATGCAATTTTACCTTTCGCCCATAAAAGAGATGGATTTTTAATCATCGCGAATCTAGATTGGAGGACTCCAAATGCACGCTCAACATCTTTTCGTACACCTTCTTGATGTTCTGCAAACAAACGATGTTTCGGGTGTTGTGGTCGTGGGATGGGTTTAACAAATGTCGTCCATTCGGGGTAAATACCATCCGTCAGATAGTAACCCAATTTATACTCCCTTCCGTTGACATTGTACTTGAGTACGGGAGCTCGACCGTGAATTATGTCATTAAATACTGGTGATTGGTCAAGTACATTTAAATCGTTAGAAGTACCTGGCGCTCCAAAAAATGCGTGCCATATCCAGAGATCTTGTGAAGCTACCGCCTCCAAAACAATCGTTGGTTTCCCGGTGCCTCGTGAATACATTCCTTTCCAAGCGGTTGGGCAATTCTTCCATTTCCAATGCATACAGTCGATGCTTCCAACCATCCCGGGAAAACCCCGTTGTTCCCCATAAAAGAGTAGCCTTCGAAGATCATCTTCTGTGGGTCGGCGTAGGTATTCATCGCCAAACAAGTCAACTATTCCGACGACAAAATGTTCCAAACATTCACGAGCCGTTGTTCTGGCAATACGTATATATTCGTCAACACCATCCGCCGCACCCCCATATGCTAATATTCGAAAATATGGAACTTCTGCAGTGAGACGATTGACAATACGCAAGAACAATGACTTGTTCATTCGAAATCGTCTGCGAAATAACTTCTCCGGGTAAGTCGGATTATCACAAAAATAATCGTTGCATAACCGATTGTGACCTTCTTCCCGTTTTCTATCGATATAGATACGGGTTTTCTTCTTGGACGGAATTTCCTCTGCCATAGCTTCTAATTCTTCATTGTATTGGTCTTGAAAAAACTCTTCAAAACTATCATCATTAGCGTCATAATGATAGTGAAAATTGTTGGAAGAAGATGCCATGAAAAAGGAATAAGTGAGAGAAGAGAATTGTATAATAAGAAAGGAATAAGTGAGAGAAGAGAATTGTATGTTCATTTTAAGAGAAGAGAGTTGTATTTATAGAAATTATAAAAGGTAGTTGTAACTACTTGTAACTACTTGATCAGTCCAAAAATACATGTGATACTTGATGTAACTAAAATCCAAAAACAAGTAACTACTTCTTACACGGACAAACACAAGTGACACTTGATCAGTTCTGAAAATAAAATACATTACACAATTTCAGCATCCTAAACTAACATGATTATGGCCACTGCCATTGCTAACACAGTGCAGCAAACACAGACCATGTGAAACCATGGTTTCTTCTCACCTAACTCAGCAACAAGCCTCTCCAGGTTGACCAACCTCTGATCTGAAAGCCTCTCCAGGTCGCCCAACCTCTGGTCTGCAAAGCTTTGTAGGTCCCTGAGCTGCATCATATGTGTTGCAAAATCAGGTTCAGCTTGAGCCTCCTCTTCAACCTCAGCAAGACCAAGTAGCAGATTGTAGTAACTGCTATCAGCCTCGTCTTCAGAACTATAGTCCAAGGGGCTGTTGATGCCGTAGTCGTAGATTGAGTCAAGTCCCATGTCTTCTTCAACCTGAAACCAAAACAGATTCATAAAACCAAACAGATTCATAAAACCAAACAGATTCATAAAGCAATACAGATTCATAAAGCAAAGCCATAAAACATAAAACACATACTGATTCATTAAAACATAGCGAAAGTTCATTACAAGACTGATTCATAAAGCATTACAAGACTGATTCATAAAACATTACGAGACTTCAAAGTTCCTTAAATAGTTCACGCATAAGACTCTTTTAATGACTTTCTCATCTTCATCAAGAGTGTCTTTGCGGGCAATGAGGGTGTCAAGAAGTGACATCTTTTGGAGTTCTTTCTTGGCCTCCAACTCTTTCTGTTTGATCTCCCATATCTGACTAATGTTTGCAGATGGTGCATCCTTCTCTTTCCCTTTGTTCCTTAACCTTTTCATGGCCTTTATACCAAGAGGCCTGCTCTCGTGCTCACCAACTACAGATTCTGTAGATGGTGCTGCAGCATCGGCTTTTCTCTTGTTAGAGCTGGTTGTCTTCGGTGTAGGGTTCATAGGTGTGTGGTCGCACCATTTCTGTTCAAAGCGTAGGACATTCCACGCATACTCCAAACCAAAATTCTTCTTATACAGCAAAGTGAAGAGTTTGTGAGCATTCTGCAGAATGTCCAAATCATTCTGGCCACTACCTTGCTCACCCTTCGCATCTGCATAGGTTCCACAGAACCTGCTCACTTCGCGAGAAATCTTTTGCCATCGTTGTCTACAATTCTCATGGTTTCTTGGCTCAGCACCATCAAGTACATGAGTACTTGATGCATAATAATCGCCTATACGCTTCCAAAAGCACCCAGCCCTTTGGTCATTCCCAACAATGGAATCCTTAGAAGTGTTTAACCAGCCGCTTATTAGGACTAAGTCATCTTGTTGGGACCATATCCTTCTCTCCCTACGCTCTTCTGGTGTCTCTTCTGCTTGACTAGAAGGCTGAGAACTCAGTCGTGGACTAAGAAAAGGGGTTTGGGTTTGAGCAGAGGAGAAGTTTAGACTGGCAGAAAATCTATCATAAGGGAAGTTTTGAAGACTAAAGTATGATTGAGACTGACTAGGATTATTGTTTGAATCCATAGGAATGAATTCATACAAAGAAGAAGACGATGAAGAGAGATTGAGTTCACAATCTCGGGTTTAAATGGGAGTAGTTGTAGTTCATTTTTACCTAATAACTATTACCTACTTCAATCAAGTCAGACACTTATTGCAGACATTAGAGTGTTTTGTTAAAGTTTACAATATCATTTAAGTCAAAGTATTGATGGTTAGCTTTCAGATCACTTTATTGTTTTGGGAACTAAACCAATGAAACTAGGAAACAATTCGTAACCCACTAGTTAACTCAAAGCAAACTGAAACACGAGAAAAGGAAAGTCGAAAACAAAAGCTAGCTAAACTATTCAACTAATAAACACAACAAACTGAAACACGAGAAAAGGAAAGCCGAAAACAAAAGCTAGCTAAACTATTCAACTAATAAACACAACAAACTGAAACACGAGAAAAGGAAACACGAGAAAAGCTATCTAAACACAACAAACACTCAATAACAGAAACACGAGAAAAGCTATCTAAACACAACAAACACTCAATTCAAGCATCGGCTATTTAAAAAACAGAAGAGTAACCTTTTACTCTCGGTAAAAGCTTCTTTGTTGTTGCTTATCCGGTTGAACTCTCAGCCTGTTGAGTATCCGCAACTTGAATCCTCATCATAAACAAAACAAAAGAGAATGTTATATACAACTTGAAGTCGATTTAATAGTGAACAAAATCAAATCAATACAATGAACGAAACCTAATAATAATCGAAACCTAAATCGAAACCTATATCGAAACCTAAATCGAAACCTAAATCGAAACCTAAATCGAAATCTAAATCGAAACCTAAATCGAAACCTAAATCGAAACCTATATCGAAACCTATATCGAAACCTAAATCGAAACCTAAATCGAAACCTAAATCGAAACCTAAATCGAAACCTAAACCGAAACCTAAATCGAAACCTAAATCGAAACCTATATCGAAACCTAAATCTCAGAGACGAGGAGACGAAGAGACGAGGAGACGAAGAGACGAAGAGACGAAGAGAGAAAAGATCAGAGACAAGAATACCTTTCGTCGCCGTCGCCGTCGCCTTTCGTCGCCTTCGCCGTCGGTGAGGAGGAGAGAAAAGATCAGAGACAAGATCGGTTTCCTCTATCGCGAGAGAGAGAGATAGAATGTGCGATGCCCTAATTTGGGCCAATATTTGCTTGCCACGTCACCAGCACATGCTCTTAAGCACTGATCTTCTTCTGGACCTCCCAAACTGATCTAAGCCCAATTTCGAATTAAATTCTATTTTTTTAAGCCCAAGCACATGGTTAATGTTCCCCCTTTGAACATGGCCTAATACCACCCCACTAGTGACTATATCATGTCATCACAGTACACCTTATAATAGTCATGACGTAGCATAACCCAATTCATTTTACTTTCTAGTTTCTATTTTAAGACGAGACATGGCAAAATAGAAGACGAAATGATATAACAACTACTATGGATGAACGTCACTTTTCGGCATAATGGAACCCAAACGAGGCCAGCGTTTTAAAACCATACGGTGCCGACACAATAAGATCGTAACTGTGACACTTGACACAATGGTACGTCATGTTTCAATTCAAATGCGACATGCTTCTTTTTTCTCTGTATCAACGATGTTCAATCACATTTTAAACCACTTAGGCTTTGTGGTCTTCTTCTCTGCGGGTTTAGCCTCTTGGTCAACTGGTACAGTACCAGCATCCGTGGCAGCTGTCTCTGAAGATGGCTCAACCGGTTCCTCCGCTTTGGTCATGACCTCTACATCTTTCAGTGACAGGATCTCTTCATTAAGATAAGGAGTTGAACTACCACCTTCATCTGCAAATAACATTAATGTTTTTTAAAGTTAAGTTCACTAGTTCAGAGCTTAAGTTCTCTCCCCAACAAACTCTTTTCAAGTAGTACATAAAGCTCAGTTCGGGATTGAAGATAATAGACCAACAAAGAATCTTTCTGACTCAACCAACTTAACCAGACCTTCTAAGATTATTGTTCACTATGTATTCACCGTGATCCTTAACTTCTCGTCGACCTAATTCTATGCTAAGTTTTTAAGCTAATCTGAAAATTCTACAGGGATAGTTTTCCGTTTCTCACTTGATAAATCTATACTCAGATACATATCACAATGCAATACAAGCTTCCCAGACAGAAGAAGTCTATAGTATCATGTGAAGGTAAAGACGACACAAACTAACTAACCTTTTGGTTGATCGTTTGCAAAGTAGACAATAGCTCCAGGAATGAACCCAGCAGAGTAGAAGTCTTGTGAGAAATCCTTGATCTGCTTCTTGGGAGGAGTTGTGTCTGCAAAAAGTAAATAACACGTTGTAAGAGGCTTCTTCTACAATACATATGTTAAGATTTGAAACAGAGGCGATGGAAACATACACAAGTAGAAGGGAAAATCTGGCTGCGCAAGTGCTCTTTTAACAAGATCAATCAAGCATTGGATCTTTTCTGAAGGATGAAATGTCGCCTCCAATGTGTGATTATCAGGAAAACGAACCCGGATTACAGCCTAATTACAATCAATTTAGAAACGTTCAGTGGGATAAAACTAGTTTAAAAGAGATAAAAACGTTTTAGAAAGTGAATAAGAGACCTTAGTCATCTTAGCTCGACGAGCAGCTTCTTCTGCTTCCCGAAGCTTTCTTGTCTTCAAAGATTTATCTTTTGCAGAATGCAAATTTACAAGTTACAAGAAGTATACAAACCATACAGACTCATCTTATTCCTAAGAACATCATACCTTCTTTCTTAGATGCTATAAGACGATAATAATCTGTGGGTGTGAGCTCATAGAACTCATCAGATTCCTCTTCTGTTGAATCCAATCACAAAAACACAAAACTTCAAACTCTAGAGGACTCAAGAGAATGCGATTGCTAAGCAAGAATCAAAGATTCACTTCAAGTTACCAGCAACAGAAGCTTGACTTGGGCTCTGAGAAATGCTCGAAGTCTCGAAAACACGAATCTCTTTCCCGTATTTTTCTCGTATTCCAGCGATCTTACCCTGCTTTTACGAAATCAATCAAATCAAACTTCCGATTCGATACAAAGAAAAAGCAAAACCCTAGCTAAGAAGACAGATCAGTTACAGATCGAGCAATGAAGGATGAAGCGAATGATGATGATAGTGAATGAGGGAGAAGAAGGAAGTCATGCATACCTGAGATGAAGAAGAAGGTTCCATGGAATCGTTGATCGAGAGTCGTCTCCGTTTCAAAGTCAGTAGCGTTGGGTCATCAATAAACATCAGACTGGTTCGAGTTATTCTTTACTTGTTTGCCACCGCCTCGACAACAACCATCTCTGTGGAAAGGAGGGTTATAGCTTTTAGGGGTTTATTAGTAAAATCACACTAACATTTTATTTTATTTACTGAAATTAAGATAATTGATCTTTCTTTCAGGAGATTTCTTTAACCCCTAAGTTTTGTTATTTATAGATAATCCCCTACCTCGCTCATGTTAGATCAAATTAAAATATAGTATATGATTATAATTACCTCGTTATTCATAGTTGATGTAGACTGTAACTGGTAATTTTTTTAGTCCAAACTCAACTATAAATATTTTTCTTGAAAAATCATAATTCGCATGTTCATATTAATGTCGATTATTAGTTAGTAAACTTGGGCCCATAGTCCAAATACGGCCCACTAGTTAGAGTTTAACCCGACTCGTAAATTAATTATCCGAACCCGGGCCCCATTACCGTAGGATCTCCGTTTTATTCGCTCTCCTCGATCTCAGTGAAAAGATCTGACCTCCGTCGCACCGTACCTCGATCCCATCTTAACCGGCGGTCCAATTTTCCACCGGCAATCTCGCGGTTTCTCTCGCCATCATCTTGAACCGGTTAGTTCTTCTCACTCATCATCTCTGAACCAAAAAGAAATGCTTTATATAACTCATCGATAATTACTGAATCAAGCTCACGGCGGGTTTTGTATTTAATGGCGAGATCCTGCTATACAAATGTTCCCTTTTTATGCGCCTTGATGGCTGGCTCCATGTGTTGTTAATTAATTACTCTTCACTCTCTGCTACATTGCTGCTATTACTATTTTAAGCTTCATTGGCTAATTACATTTTGATTCCCTAATTTGAGTTTACTTTTATTGTTTATTGTACTGTTTCATTCGATGTTCATGTTACTGCACATTGAGACTTTAAGTTTATATTGTTCTTTACTTGTGTGCGTCTTAGTGCACTTCATATTCGTTTTAGTAGCTATATGTTTTGTTTGGTTCTCAGTTTTTTTTTTCTTTTTATGAGTGATTTTGAATGTTTAGTTTCTTTTTGTTAATCTACTATGGCTGTGTGTGTGTGTTTTTTGTGAACTACCAGATGTTATTCCGAGGAAAACCTCCATCTGACCGAGTCTGATCTATTTGGGAAAATAATACATTGCTGGTTGTGTTTTTATGAGTGATTTTGAATGTTTAGTTAATCTACTATGGTTGTGTTTATAAGCAGTTATATATATATATATAGAAAGTTGAAATGAGTCGTGCAAGATTTACTATGAGCAAATCTACTATGTTTTTTCTAATCTAATATGGTTGTGTTTATAAGCAGATATAATATATACAAAGTTGAAATGTGTGGTGTAAGATTTGCTATGAGCAGTCAAGGCGTTCGACCAAGGCTGAGGATAGTTGGCGTTGTGATTTTAGCTGCATGGATTGGGCTTGCGGCTTTGTTTGGTCTGTTAAAACCTATAAAGAATGGTTGTACTATGACTTATATGTATCCTACTTACATTCCCATCTCTGTGACGGACGGTGCAACGCCTCCTGGGAGATATGGACTCTATCTTTACCATGAAGGATGGAGGAAGATTGATTTTAAGGAGCACATTAGTAAACTTAACGGAGTTCCAGTTCTTTTCATTCCGGGCAACGCCGGTAGCTACAAGCAGGTAAGTATCATCGTTTCCTTTCTTTAGTTTGTAACTACAAACAACCCGATTATGGTAACTTAAATGGTCCCACTATGGAAGCATTAGGATTAGAAATAAATTGTTTAGCGAATTCCATAGCTAGCAGCTTTTCATGTGGTTGGAGCCAATTGTTTCCTGAACTCCGGAATAATGTGAAATGTGTTGCTTCCGTTGGGAATTTATCTCAGGTTTCTTATACCAGGCTCCTTATAAGCCTTGTCTCGTATGTTGTTCGTGCAGGTCAGGTCTGTGGCAGCAGAATCTGATAGAGCATTCCAGGGAGGCCCATTTGAGCGCACATTCTACCAGGAAGCTTCTCTATTCCGTAGGGAAGGAGCGGATACAGAGTCTGTAGAATATGATTTGCCTAGTCAGTACAGTAACAGACTAGATTGGTTTGCTGTGGATCTTGAAGGTGAACATTCTGCAATGGATGGTCGCATACTTGAAGAGCACACTGAATATGTCGTATATGCCATTCATAGGGTAGGACTTCTGATAGTTTTTCTTCATTCCCTTCATAACATGCTTAACAAGAAAAGAGAACCATGTTGTTTAGACTGTCAATTGCTGAGCGTAAGGATGCTGTCACATCTGGGAACTTCTTTTCACAAGTTTCATCTAGCAAAGTTCTCTAAGATAACAGAAAGAGTGGTTTTATCTTTTATTCATATCGTCTTTGTTTTATTCAGATCTTAGATCAGTATAAGGAATCTCATGATACTAGAGAAAGAGAAGGTGCTGCTGCCTCCAGTAACATACCTCGTAATGTAATATTGGTTGGCCACTCTATGGGTGGTTTTGTTGCCAGAGCTGCTGCAGTTCATCCTCGTTTGCGGAAATCAGCTGTGCAGACCATTCTAACACTCTCAAGTCCGCACCAGTAGGTTCTCTTCATGATTAACAAGTTGTACTCGCCAAAAGACATGGTTTAGGTGTTTATGTATCTAATTTCATCCAGATCACCTCCTCTGGCATTGCAGCCATCCTTGGGGCATTACTTTGCTCGAGTGAACCAAGAATGGAAAAAAGGGTATGAAGTACAAACATCCCCTGGAGGAGGTTACGTATCTGACCCATTACTTTCTGGAGTTGTTGTTGTATCCATTGCTGGTGGCTACAATGATTATCAGGTCTGAAAATTTCCACAGCAATTTTGGTTTTGGCCTTTTACTTTCTCCGTTCATTATGCCCTGGTGTTTTCTTTGATTGTATTTTACTCCCTATGGGATGAGATTTGATTGCTTTCTCAAGGCTTAAGATTTTTCCTTGGCCGTAGGTGCGATCAAAGTTAGAGTCGCTTGATGGCATTGTCCCTGCAAGTCACGGCTTTATGATAAGCAGTACAAGCATGAAAAATGTGTGGCTGTCAATGGAACATCAAGCTATACTGTGGTGTAACGAACTGGTTGTTCAAGTAGGTAAAAGTTGCCTAATTTGTTATCGGGAAAATGCCATTTTCAATGAATTCGAATATTCGTATTTCATGCAGGTCTCACATACGCTTCTTAGTTTGGTGGACTCAAAAACTGGTCAGCCGTTGTCGGATACTCAAAATAGGCTTTGGATTTTGACCAGAATGCTTCAAAGTGCATTATCACAAAGCTTCAATGGAGTGACACCAATGAAAATCTCTAATGAGTTACCCATGTTGGCCTCAAAGGGTATTAATACCATCTCTTCCCTAAACATATGCATATATTGTTTTCTCAGAACTGTAGTTCTTAAAGAAATGAGTTAAATTTTGTATTGAAGTTAAAAGCTTGTCTGGTCCTGGCGGTTATTAACCTCTACTTGTTAAGTAATACAATTACACATAGACAAAGCTTGAGGTATCTATTCGTGGAACAATTTCTTGAGGCAATTTATAATAATGAAAACAATTTCATTAGGTGATATGTCTTGGGCGGACATGTTATTCTCTTGCACGACCATAATGTTGTGCTGTCTATCTTTGCAGGCTCTGAATCACAAATTTCTAAATGTTCCCTGGATTGGAGGGATGATGCTCTCGATAGGGATCTGTACATTCAAACAAGTACGGTTACAATTTTGGCAATGGACGGGAGAAGGCGTTGGTTGGACATAGAGTTGTTGGTGTGTGCTGATAGAATTCACTTAGGGATGCTTTTATAGACTTGTACATCTCTTAAGATGTCTGTATCGATCTCCCATGACATATCTTCTGTACTATAGGGATCAAATGGAAAGAACCACTTTATCTTTGTTACAAATCTGGCGCCTTGTTTTGGAGTAAGACTCCATCTATGGCCTGAGAAGGAGAAATCAAATTCAAATTTACCGGTATGTGAAAGGGTTCTCGAAGTTACGTCAAAGATGGTTCTCATTCCAGCAGGCCCTGCACCAAAACAGGTGATATATACTATATTCCATATATTATATTTTCATATGCCGAAGTAATTTTATGGGACAATTAATGCTGGATCCGTTTCTCGTAACCACTCAGCATTTGTTTCCTATGTGCGCGTTGTCCTCATATTTTCAGAGAAAAAATAAGCATTTTCATTAACTAGTTTTTTCTTTATGTATATGCTTATTAGTCGGAACCAGGCAGTCAAACCGAGCAAGCTCCCCCATCTGCAGTGCTGAAGTTAGAGCCTGAAGACATGCACGGATTCAGATTCTTGACTATCTCAGTTGCGCCTCGCGAAGTAACTATCACCTACTATACCTTTGCCTTATTCCATATTTCACAAATATTTAGATGATTTAAAGCGTGTAACCTTCTATTGCACAGGCAGTTTCCGGTAAACCACCTGTGGCGGTTTCTATGGCAGTAGGGCAGTTCTTTAACCCTGAAGAAAGCGCCATGGAGGTCTCATCTCAATCAATGCTCTTATCCGCTTACTGGACAAAGGTATTCATTTTTAAAAGTGGCAACACTCTTCGTTTGCATCTTTAGTGTTATTAAACTCCGCTAGTGAAACAATCTGATGTCAGCTGTGAACTACTTTTCTGCAGGATATATTTCTGAAAGAGGACCATCCTCTAGCTTACAATCTATCGTTTGCTATCAGCTTAGGTCTACTGCCCATAACACTGTCCCTGAAAACTGCTGGATGTGGAATTAAAACTTCTGGTCTACCAGATGGCGAGACAGGAGACTTGGATAAGGATAGTACGAATTCAAATCCCTCTCTTCAATCCAAGAGATCTTTCTTTTGATAGTTACTTGCTCATAGTTTTGGCTGTTGATCATCTGGTCACCCTTTGCCGATATTTCCAGTTTGTTGGATTAATGCATTAGTCGTCAGCCTTTTTTTACTATCTTTCACCAGAAATTGTTCAATTTTCAGAGCTTTGCAAATTGCGTTGCTTCCCACCTGTTGCTCTTGCCTGGGATTCTGCTTCTGGACTACATGTGGTTCCAAATCTCTACAGTGAGACAATAGTTGTTGATTCTTCACCAGCTCTTTGGAGTTCTCAGAGTTCTGAGAAAACTACTGTTATGCTACTGGTCAGAAGTCTCTTGCACGAAGCTAATCTCTGCTATCCTCACTGAAACTTACTCAAATGTTTTTCCATTTCCTGGGCCTTCTGCAGGTTGACCCTCACTGCTCATACACTGCAAGCGTTCATGTATCTGCTCCTGCCATATCCAGCAGATTTGTACTTCTCTATGGTCCTCAGGTAGCTTTACATCTGATGCATTAGATGTGCGCATTTACAGTATAATAATCATGCATGCATAGTACTATCACTGTGCAAGTGTGTGTGTGTGTGTGTTTTCATGGGCTTATCTGTCCGCAAGACTTCCTCTGTAAGCTGGATAACCTTTTGTTTTTTTTTTGTTGGATACGAGGTAGCTCTATGATTTGAGTGATTGAACCTTTCTTCACGTGACATCTGATATTGCAGATAGTTGGCTTCTCGTTTGCCGTTATATTGTATGCTCTTATGCGGCAAGCGAATCAGTGGGACCAAAATTTATCTGTGCCACCATTGCTCTCTGCTGTAGAGAGCAACTTAGAAATGCCATCCCCATTTCTGATTCTAGCTGCAATCCCTCTTCTGAGTTCGTTGTTCTTCTCCTTCCTAATGGCTCAACCAATTCCTCCCCTCACAAGCTTCACAATGGTCTCGTTGATATGTTATTTGTTAGCCAATGCCTTCATCAGTGTGTTAATTATTGTTTCCAAATTTGTCTTACAAGCGTTAGCCTTCGTTCACACGGCCGTTAAATCTAGGTAAGTATTTGGTTTTCATCAAATTTTTGGTTTGACGTAAACTACTCAACTCTGTTCAGAAGTAACTGATCAAGTGTCAATGCAGGTGCCAAGCTTTGGAAAGAAACTATTCTTTTGCTTTTCTTCGTTGGTTTTCTATACTTGCTTCCAGTTTCGTCTGTTTAAAGGTTTGCTTTATTCGCTTCTATCCTTTACCTAAAGCCATAATCTTAAGTGCATGCCAAAATTTACAAGTCCCATCTCTCTCCGACTCCTTGCTTATATTGAAAAACATTTGCACATTGTATCTTCTCTTGGGTAAGCTTATCTGTTTCATGATGCAGGCAATCCGAATTCTGAAGCTCAACACTACAATTGTAATGACACTAGTCGCGGTTACCTTGGTGACCTTTGTCCATCCAGCTTTGGGTCTTTTTGTACTCCTCGCCTCTCATGCCCTTTGCTGCCATAACTCATTGTGCTGGTAAGTAACCGATAATGATTTTACCTGTAAAGAACCTATATTTGACTTAGGCGAGGAAATCAATGAGGGACAAGAGTAGGCTGATGGTCGTTTTCATCTTTTGTTTCATGAAAGTATCATGATGGCATCAAAGAGAAAGGAGTCAGTCGATCAGAAAAATGAAGCCCAGCGTAAAACTCGACATCCTTCAAGCAGACAGGAATCTTTATCAGTAGGCTCGTCTGAAAAATCATTTGTGGAGACGCAAGCAGACATCTTCAACCACAGGCACGGCCTACTAATATTACATCTCCTTGCCGCTTTGATGTTTGTACCTTCCCTTGCCGCTTGGTTCCAGGTACTCACTCTTTCCACGTTCTTATTAGATTCGGAAGCTTATTGATGTTTCTAATGAAAGTAGTTCTAATGGCATCTTCTTTTCTTTTTTAATAGCGGATTGGAACGGGACAAAGCTTCCCATGGTTTGCTGACTCGGCTCTCTGTGTTGGCGTTATCTTCCACGGAATACTGAACTCGAGACCAGAGTCAAGCATCCTAGGCTCTTTCCCATCTCTCTTGGGACACCAACTCGGTCCTCATCATATCTATTTCCTTGCCGGCTACTGCTGCTTCTTCTCTGGACTAGACTTGGCTCCATATAAAGTGTTCTACGCCATAGCTGCCTTAGGCTACATCTCGTTGACTCTTAAGATCTCACAGGTGAACAAAACCGACCTTCGTGTCCGTACCAAAAGCACAATACACAGAAACTGAGTTTTGCAGTTGAATTATAGAAAGATTCAGCTCGCGGGTCTTGACCGCTCGAATGAATCACCAGATTTATTTTCAGTCGGTCGGGTGGGCTGATTAGGGATTTTTAAATGAAGCCAGGAAAGTTTTGTTGCGGTTTCAAACTTACTTCGAGAAGAATTGGTTTCAGTGAGTTTATAGCGTTTTTATTTCACTTGTATTGTTTGTTTTTGTATGATTGTATCCCACATGTTACAAGAGGTTTAGTGTGATTTTAATCCAATTCCAGGTTCCTGAATTTGAAATTTCATCGTTTTGTTTGAGACGTTGTTTCCCAAAACGTATTCAATCAAGGTCGATGTCCAGATGCTGTGACTATTAGATATATGAACTATTCCTATCATTGTGTTTGCCTGCTTGATCAAGAAAGCGATTCTTGATTAGATATCATCTGGTTATTTTCTTCATCACAAGTTTCTCTCTCCTGCTCTGTTCTCTCTCTTTATCCTACACAGAGGAAATGAGGAGAAAAAACCAAGGCCGGTGTTTTCCGGTGAAACTTCACCTATAGTTGGGCTCCCGTTCGGCGTCGCACCTTCTCCTCGGTGTGTTTGTTGATTTTGGTTCCGGTTGCTTGCGTTCTCTTTAACGGAGCTTCCGGCTCTTGACTCCGGTTGTATCACGTTACTTCGTGATAAACTGGCTCTTGGCTCCGGTGACGGTCATCGTTATCCTTGTGACGTTGCTGGTTTACTACCGGATTTTTTCTGGTTCTGGTTCCATCTTCGCTTCCATGTTTTTCTTGCTTCCTTTGAACCCGATTTCAACATGTGATTGTTTTTTTCCTTCCCTCTTGAGGGATGCAACATCTTCTATCTTGATTTTAAAGATGTTCTGGATTTAATTCAAGGTAAATCAATGTTTATGTCGGTATTTGTTCGATGGAAGTTGTTTGAAGCGAAGAAACTCTTGTCATGGCTGGTGCTCTTGAACGTGTTGTTTTTGCTGTTCGATTCCGGCGGATATACCGTCTAGTTTCTCCACCGGCGACGTTTCAGTCGATGAAGAGTGATGGTGGTCTCCTTTTTGGACACGTGCCCTCTCCATGCTCTTTGTTAAACGCGTGGATGTGGTGTGTGGTCTCGTCACCTTCTTCTTGAACTTTAATTTTGTTGGGCTCATATGTAATCCTTTGTTGTTGTTTTTCCTTTGCTGGCCTTTTTGGTTTCTTTGTATTTTTAGTATTAATAATATCAATGAAAAAAAAAGATTAGATATCATCTTACTTCCACGTTAGTTTAAATGAAAGAAAAAAAGAGTTGTCAAGTTTCTTTTGGTGGGCAAAGAAGGGAAAGTCAAAAAGCCTATCTCTATCAAATTATCAAAATAGAATTTTTATAGAAAAAGACAGAAATTGTATAATAAGTTAAAGATACGATAAGAAAATAAAAGTCGAAGATGTTTCTTTAATTAAAAAAAAAAGTAAAACATTTAGGGTTTGATTTAACAAATTTTAAAACAAATTAATATTCCAATTTCTAATAAAATATACTTTGGTAGCATCTAATATCTTTCTAAAATGACAGCTCTACTATAACATCCGTGAAGATATGTATAATGTACGTGTAAGTTACACGGTGTAACAAACTCATTTTTTAAAACAAAATAATAATCAATGAAAGAAATAAATCCTCCATAGTTAAATTTATACATACGTGTAACAAAATCATTTTTAAAAAAAATAATAATCGACGAAAGAAATATATCCTCCATAGTTAAATATTCACGTATTTCAAAATAGACTGGATTTCAATAGTTTTTATAAGAGGACACACCGACGCAGTTCTCTCGGGTCAGTTCCCAAATAAATATTTTGTCACTTTTGTTGCCATTATGACAACATTCTCTACGTGCATTTTGGTTAATTTCTCAATATACATGCAGGGGCGGATCTAAAAACAAATTTAGTGGGAGATACATATTTTTTCTTCACTAAATTTTTGTTATGGTCGGGGGGCACTTCTATAGTATTTCTTAAAGAAAAGAAAAATTTAAGGCTCTTGTTCAAGTCTATATGTCGAGAGCCGACCCTTAGACCAAACTAAAGAAGCAGTGACTTTCGACCGCTTTATTATTAATACAATTTTGGCCACAAACTTTCATAATCTCCTATAATCTAATGGTAAAATCTCAAGGTCACAAACTCTCCTTGTCCTATCTGGAATCGAATCTCAGTAAACAGGCCATTTTGATAAAAAAAAATATTGCTTAGGACCTGCACTGTATATATCACAAAATTAGATTTTTACTCGTATTTCACGTTCCACAACCATCTTTTTTTCACGAAAGTAAATGTCACCAAACATTTTCTTATTATAACAACTTCAGCACACAAAAGAGAGACTGAACGAGTTTAATGAAGGGCGACAAACGTGACAACAACAAAAGACGATTAAAAAGAAGAATGATTCACAACACACAAACATTAGAAACTGAAATAAATGGTTAAAGACCTCAGTAGATGAAATCAACCACCAGAGCCACGGTAGCCGCAACCAAGCCGGTAAGCATATCGGCGGCAACAATAACGGCGGAATTTGGTTTATTGGAGGTAGAACCAGAGTGGTCGTCGTGGTCGTCGTGGCCATCGCCTTCGTGGTGGTCATGATCATCGTGGTCCTGAGCCGAGACCATGGCAATCATAGCCAACAGAAGACAAGCCACAGTGATCTGAACAAAGATTTTCTTCATCATGTTTGTCCGATGCTAATTCTTGAAAACGCTGCTAAAGTTGATGATTTGAGAATAAGACTAGAATTGTGAAAATGAGTTCTTGAAAGGTGGTTTATATAGAACTTTTTGTGTGAAGATTTTCGATTTTTTTTCCTACCCCTAAAATAAATAAACATTATATGAAATACCCCTAATACAAACGACCCAAACTAATGCAAATATTTTCCCTGCCATTGTGACGACATTCGATTACAGGTTTTGCCACTAATGATATACTATTTGTCAAATAAATATTCTTAAACAAGTCAACTTTGTTTTAAAACATTAAAAAAGAATGTGTCATTAGTGGAATAATGACTCTGACGGCTTATTTTATCAGTCTACAAGACTACAACAACCAACCATCTGTAACCAAATTGGTACATGAAGAGAAATGTTATCATCAAATATAGAAATAGAGTGTTCAAATGTTTGATGTCAAAGACTATGGATTTCAAGAAGAACCGCAAACGAATAATAGGTGTAGTTTCTTCAGACGCAAGTAATCTTGAAATATCTTGATTGGCCGTTTCTCTGTTTCTGCTTCTGCTTCTGCTTCTTAGCCTTTGATTAGGGTCTTTACGACTCTAATAGGAAGTTAGCATATGTTAAGTTAGATTAGTTTACAACCAAAAATCAATTGGTGATAAGTAGAGTAGTTCAAATCTCTTATATATTAAGTCTCCAACAATAAATGTTTCGATTTCTTTAGGGAACAAAAGCTGGATTGTGTTCCAAAGATCCTATAATTGGCCATGCAATATCTTCCATTTCTGCATATATAATTAACTTTATTAGATAAATCTCAAAGCTTTCGATCCAAAACTCATCAATTTTTGTCAAATTTACCCGATCACATTAAGTTGCTTTCATTTAGGGCATTTTTCTTCCACACTTATCGGCTACAGATCGCAAACACTTCTTGCAGAAGTTACATAAGAGTAGAGTTAGAGATGTTAATATGGGCTACCCGGGCCCGTTTAGGCCCTGCCCGTTTAGACCCGTTTAATGTTAGGCCCGTTTAGACCCGTTTACTATCAAACCCATTTAGAGCTAAGCCCGTTTATGTTGATAGTGCCCGTTAGCCCGTTTAGGCCCGTTTAAGTTTTTTTCCTGTGAATTCTATTTTTTTGTAAATGATCTTTTTTCCTATCTTAATATAATTTTTAATAGTTTTTATTTGATTTTATAACTTTATAATAAATAAAAATTCAAATTAAAGCAAAATTTGAAAAAAGCTATTCTACTTTTGATAAATATTAATTAGTTCATAATATCATAAAATATCAACAAATTTTAGTAGGTTTTAAACATAATTATAACCTAAATCATTTTCTAAAAAAAAAAGAAAAACTATATATAATATAACTATTTTGTTTCAAAACACACAAAATATAAAAAATATTTAAAAAAATATTTTTAAATTCGTTTTAAATATTTTTTTTTTAAAAAGAATTCTTAAATGGACCTTAAACGGGTACCCGTTTATTTAGTGGGTATGCCCATTAACGAAACGGGCCTAAACGGGCGGACCCGTATAAGCCCATTTATTTTTTATATCATAATAAACGGGTAACGGGTCAGCCCGTTTATACGAAGCCCGTTAAGCCCGCGGGCTTTGAGCCCATTTTAACATCCCTGGAGTAGACCCAAACCTTGAGCAACTCAATACCAAATTCACCATTGAAAAGACAACTACTTGGTGTGTATGGCGTTGTGTAGTTATATCTACCTATGTCCACACGTTGTAGTATATCTGCTGAATCACAAAGCAGAGTTTCATGTTTAAGATATTTTTGCAAGTGCTTTATTTTTTACTACATCATTTTATTTTTGAAAGTTCTTTATTTTACTTCAGTAAGGCGAAAATTACAGAGAAAAAAGTTAGTTACAGAAAAAAAAAAGTTTCCAAAAATTATGACTACTGTTGTTTAATCCTTTCAAGCTATATCCTATTATGGGCTTCGTCTTCCTCCTTTTCCCATATCAAACGCTGTAATTTATTATCCATGAATTTCTCCAACACCTGATCTCTAAGCCCAGTATCATTAACCTCGCAGAATCTCTCGGCCCAATCAGGCGGCTCAACGGGCCGGGTTCCCAAACCAGGCGCCCGATCTCTCGACCCGACATTCTCATCGTTTTGCCAATCCGCCACGTAAGTCGCGACTCTCCTATAAAACTTCTCCTTGAAAACCTCCCACACCTGATATTTATAGTGGTTAATCACCATAACCTCCTTATCCACGTCAGCAAACGTGAACTCATCTCTCAGGTGGAAATGGTGCACCACGTTGATCAGCGTCTCGTTCATCGATTCTGGTTTAAGTATGCTCTTGTGCCTCTCCGGTAACACCACGCGGCATGTGTATCCCTCCGTCACTCCACCGCGAGGCCGGTTCGTCAACCCCGACGGTCCGAAGCTGTGACACGGCGTTCTGATTTCGCCGATCTCGGCGGAGGAAGTGTAGTTTCTGACGATGCTCGTTAGGGATTCGCCGGATCGGATGTAGTAGAACTCGTCGACGTCGATGAACGCGATCCAATCGCAGTCGTTTCTCGCGCGGATCGCGCAGTTTGAGAATCCGGCTTCTTGTGTTTTGATCCACGGCCAGAAATGCCGTGAGATGTTGTACCCGCGGCGTTCGAGATCCTTGATCTCCGCCACTATGTCGTCGTCGCTGTTGTTGTCGTAGATGAACCACCGCTGAACGCCGATTCCGGCGTGGTACATCACCCACTCTCTCAGAACCGCGGCTGCGTTTCGCGTCATGGTGCAAACGCACATCTCGAACGGTTTACGTCGCGGTGGGTGAATGATCCGATCCGGTTGAGCGATCGATGGAAGCATACCGGTTCCTCCTTTGATTCTAACCGAAACTTTAACCGGCCCATGGGCTGATTTTGGGCCGTTTAACACAGTTAACGGTGTTCTGCACCGTACGATCTCCTGCGCCGCGGAGATCACGTCCGATCTAATTAACCGATTGTGTTTCGCGAAATCCCAGCCGTACACGCACTCATACCTCGACACGTCAGCAACTTTCCCCGGCTTTAGATTCAGTCCCTTGACGAACACCACCGTGGAGTTATCGTGGTCGATCACGGCGTCGTAAACCAGCCAATCCCACTGGTGAGTTGGCCCCGCGGGGAGATGATCATCCATCGTCCATCTCGATATCGCAAGCGATACGGTGTAGCCACGTGGCGTCTCAGGGCACCGTACGATCTGACCTCCAAATTTATCGCTGTCCACGGCCTCCGGCTTCTCTTTCCGTAGCTTCGACGACTCGCCGCCGGGAGAGAAAACGCAAATCAGATCCTCTTTGGTAAATAACCGAAGAGAGCGAGGGTATTTTAGGAAAACGAGTGTTTGCTCAGGTAGTTTAACCGCTTCACGTATCGAAACCGCCGGAGATAGCGTTGCGGAATCGTCGAGAACCGCCCTTGCCGTTGAGAAGCTTCTCATCGAACGTACCACGGGACGAAACTTCCCTGCGAGATTTAATTTCAGTTTCTGATAAATATAATTTAGAAAAAATAATAATAAACGTTCGAACCATAAGTATATATACCTTTGAAGACGAACATGGTAGAGAAGAGAACGAAGGAGAAGACAAAGAGCACGACGAACCAGAAAAACAACCTCCACGATACTACGACGTCGCTGCCGCAGACACCACCTAGCTTCCTACGAATCTTCATCTCCTACGCCACCGAAATCGCCGGCGCTAGCCGTTGAGTAATTGTAGAAGAAACTCTGTTTCTAATGTTTCTTTTTTTTCCCGGTAACAAAAAAAAGAAGTAAAGTCGCTTCTTCTTCTTCCTCCTGCTTTTGTCAGGCACACGAGAATATAGGTTGATGATTAGCACAAGAATAGAATTTTGTAATTTCTTTGATTTATTTATTTTGCAATTTAAAAGGAAAAAGGAAAAAAAAAGAAAAGAAAATAAGGTTGTGTGCTGCCTGAAGAATATGAAGGGAAGTCACGAAACTTGGAGAACGAGAAAAAAGAAGACTCACTAAAACTAATGGTCTCCGATCGATTTAATTGCTTTTTTAAGGAAACGAATTTACTTTCGTCTAAGGATTGTATTTCTTTTTACTTCACTTTCTTTTGACGTTGAGTTTCAGAAAATTTCTTTAAATACTTCACGTCAGGTGATTACTACGGAAATTACTTAATCAATATGCACTTATATATATAGAGAAATACCTTCATATGTAATTATATATATAGAGAAATACCTTCATATGTAATTATATATACAGAGACATATCTTAAGATAGCACTAAAGCTTTTTTTGTCACAAAATAGTTTTAAATAAAATAAATAGCAGAAAAGAAGATTTATTTAAAAATATAAATATATTTATACTTTTAAGATTAACTAATTTTCAGTTATGATTTAAAGTTATGTGATGATTTTTGAAGATAGTTTAATAATTAAAAATAATAATAATAAAAAATTTAAATAAAAAATTATTTTAATCATTTTATTTTTAAAAAATTGTGATAAAAACTTACAAACGAATATTTAAGAAAATTGTTCTTATATATATAGTTTAATTAATATATTTTTGAATCACTATTAGTATATTTTTCGTATCACTAACAGTGGAAAAAAAGATTTTTGTACAGCTTTCAAATAATGTCTGAATATACATTGCGTATTATATTTTCATTTCATAACATCTTTACAGCTTTTGTAACTTTTTAAAAAGGAAATTATTCTAGTTTTGATTTTTCCGACTGAGACTTGATAGTGTTTAGGTAGTACTCAACTCTCTTATCTTTATCTTTGAGTAAAGCTAGACCAGTATTTTGTATTTTTGTGGACTAAGTGGGTCCCAGTAGGCACTTAAAGTTCGATATAATTAAGCCCAAAGGGCCTTTAAATGGGCCCTGTAAAGTACGGTTAAGGTTGGTTGGAGCGAGTGTGGTTTCCATGTTTGTGATTACGAGATTGATTTGCCAGCGAATCCATGGCACAAGTGATGTTACTGCTCCCAAACTCTCAGGATTCTCTATTGTATCTCCCAAATAGGTAAGCTCTGCTTCTCTGTGTTTCTTTAGGGAAAATAATTTTGGTTCGAAAGTGATAAACCGGAACCTGAATTTTTTCGAATTATCAATCATCAAATCTTGAAGGTTGAGGTAGAATATGCAGATGGCACTAAATTTCAAATTCTCTTTTAGAGTTTGTCAGAGTCCATTGTCCAGGTGCTGATGGAACAGTCAGATCAATCGGTGGTGACAAGGTCAAATCTTTTTTTATTACATCAAAAGATGGTTCTAAACTCTAAAGCCACATGAGTTTAGTACACAAGTCTTTAATGTTAGGAGATAGACTTGTGATATCTTGTCTTAATAATGTGAAAGCTGCCTATGATAAGCATTGGATCCTGCTTTGTTATTTATTGTTTATGACCAGTAGCTATATGGATTCTGGTAAAGACCAATCCTAGATGAGGCTACGGTTAACCAATATGTCGTGTTCTTGTTTCCCTAATTTATGATTGCTACTAGTTTGCTGCTATATTGGCTGTGATCGTTTGTAGATCCTTGGCGGGTTTTGACAAAGTTGATGTCTTTTTTTAAGTAATAAGTTTAACCACTGCATTGATATTGCTTCCAGCGGATGTGGATATGGCCTAGCCGTGATGAGTCTTGGTGTTGTTTCTTTGCGTTATTGCTACTAATTGTCACTTCTTATTTAGGGGGTTTCTTATTGAAACCGCAGTCTCTCTTAGTATCTTAGCAATGAATCTCTTTTTATCTTATGGTTACTTACTGGTCCATTGCATGTGTGACTAATCAAATCATGAATTCTAAACTGATCCTGCATTCTTTAAGCTTCACTCTTAAACACTACGACATCTAAGTCTTGGTGATTTTGTCTTTTGGCCTAAACAATTTCGTCTTTCAAATCAGGTGATATCTCATGAGAAACTATATCAAGACTCTCCAAAGGCATCGTCTCAGCCGTGAACCTCCTCCTCCTAGAAGGAGATGATTCTCTTGTCAATATGTTTTAAAACTTTGAATCTTTATTGCGCAGGAACATGTAATCTTGTTTGTTTCAGAGTTGCGGAACATATGGATCTTAGCCCATCTAACCCTTAATCTCATAAATGGGTATATGGTGTTAATTATTGGGTCGCATTTGATATCACATCTCTTATGTAAAACCACTCTCATTAGACGTGATTATAAAACCACGAATATTCTGCATAACACAAGCACACTAAAAACATATAAATAATATTTTTGAAATACTATACTTTTTTGCTTTGTAAGTATAAAATTCCATTGTCAAGTCGTATTCCTATGTCAAATTAGTTTTATATTTTGATCTATCAGACATTTCCTACACATATTTTTGGCATAAAATAATTCTTTTTCAACGCATACTTTATAATTTTCTTGCGTGCATATACTATCTTCTTTTAAAGTAATTTATATTTCCCACAGCTTTTTAAAATACAGGGGGGTGTAACAACACATTGTGGACATCACTCGCTTCAAATTGAAAAATTTGTTCTATATTGATTGAACTTTGTAAATATCACTGAAACCAATAGCTAAACTAATAACTGCAAATAAAAGAAGATTTAATCATCAGTCTCTAGACGTTAGAACGAACCCAAAACTAAACAGCTTTCTGGAGTAGTGTTGTTTTCTGTGATGGTTGAAGTGTGATATGTATTGTACTAATTACCAAGATATAGATTGGTTATTTATTACTTTTGAAATACATATATCTAGACTAAAATCCAACACATACTTTTCTACCTACTAGAATCTTAAATTTTTCATTTTTAAAATCTATTCCACGCCACCCTTCAACTCTAAACCATAAATCTTAGATTAATTAATTTAAAGATTATAAGTGTATTTTTTTCTTTTTTAAAATAAGAGTAAAAGTGATTAAGATAAAAATAAAAAGTGATTGTAAAAATATGATATTTTTGACAATTTTCCTAATATCAAATTATTTCTCACATAATATACAAATAATTCTTATAAAGAAAATTTTCATGTTTACCATATTATTTATACCATTATTCATCTTTACGCTTATTAGAGAGATATTTTAACAAATATCTTATTTTTTAAGAGGTAAAAGACTTTTACATTAATTAAAATTCTAAAATTCATCTTTCAAAAATTCTAATCTATTTTTCAAATCTAAATTTTGAGTTTTTGATTAATTAATTCTACAGTGATTTTTTTTTTCTTAAAAATAAAAATAAAAATGATTATTAAACTTTTTTTTTGATAAAAGAATTAAATTAAACATGAAAAATGATCTTAGAAATACGATAATTTTAACAATTTGCCTACTTATAACATGATCTTATTACAAACATTCATATAGACATAAGTAAGGTTCATCAAATTATGTGAGAAATAATTTGATAATCATTG